>BQNB010005703.1:86707-100920 GCA_026074375.1 Tanacetum coccineum
AAGCTAGCCATTAAAGAAATGGGTCGAACAGATGGAAATCAAGCAAAGTGTTACTCATATGTTAAAAGCTTCTCTCCTCGAACTTTTAGAATGTCAAAAAATGTTTTCTGGGCAGTATGGTTGTAGACGTCAATATATTTTGCAATAAATCATAATATGATCCCTAACATACACGTTGGATTAATAGGTGTGGCATTGAATGAATTATAAAAAGCTATAAAACCCAGGAAACATCGGGTGCCATTAATTCTTTTTAACCCACTGACCTGATCCATACCGGATGACATTTAATATTGTGACCCGATCCATACCCACCCATACCCATAATTTAATAAAACTCATTTAGGTAGCCCGGGGTACGTGTTTCCTTCTCAATCTACTTTCTCTCTCTTTCTTCCACCGATTCACAAACCTAAAAACCACATCCATAGATTTGATAAAACCTAAGTTTGATTTACTAAATTCACTCTAAACAACGTTCGTTGATTTGTTGCCAAGGATGATGTGTTTGTGTTGGTTTCAGATGGGTGATATATCTTGCATGATTGACAGGTGGAATCCACAACTGAGTATATCATGGTTTTCTAAATTGCTTATCTTGGTTGAGGAGGAAGCACAGTTGATTGATTTGGGTATATTCAACATTTTCTAAATTTATTTTTATCAAAGAAAAAGATGTTGAATTGATTATTAGAATGCTATTTGTTCTTACTTTGTTTTATTGAAAAATTCATTGCCAAATCTTCATTGTTGGAATAAGGAATGGTTAGGTGTTTTGCTTTGGTTATGTAATGAATCTTTAAATTAGGGTTTTACATAATTTGGGTTTTTTTTATCAATTATCTTATGGGGTTGGTTTGTTCATTGGTTTGATGATTATAGTCTATATAAAATATATATTATATATCCTAAAATACCAAATAAGTAATAGTATAGTGAATATCCTATTTGATATAAAAATTGCTTGAGGACAAACAATATTTTTATCTCCCGGATGTCGTATCCTTACGAAGTGTGAATTTGAAAACCTTGTTTCGGTTTGTGATTGTGTGCTTGAATATTCAATATTTTGGATTTGGTTTCTAAATCTAATAACGCAAATGGGAAAGCAAATAAAAGCACGCTAAACTAGAAATTAAAACAATTTAAAAACCTAACGATGTTTAAAAGCAATTTAAGCAAATTAAAACTAACTAACTAATCTAACAAGACAAAATAAAACTCTAAAATTTCAAAATGTAAATTTCTTAAACTAAATGTATTAAATAAATTTTTAAAACACAGAAAATAATTTTTTGACTTTTTAAACTATTTAAAACTATTTTTTTAAAACTAAATAATACTAAAAATGAAATTAAAAATACTAAACTTAATTCTAAATTTTTTAAGAAAATTTCTAAAAATACTTTAAGCTAAAAAGGATGTTTTCAAAGAAAAATAACTCAATAAGCTAAAACGGATAAACAGTTAAAAAATCAAATAAGCTAAATAAGCTAGAACTAAAAAATGTTAATAAAAGAAACCAAACCCACCCTTATGACGAAAAAGTCCCAAGGGCGCAAATGGTTGAGGCTTTGGTGTTGTGTGAGGGAGGTCACAGGTTCGAGTCCTGTAACCTACCTTTTTGGGAAAACATTTTTTTATTTTTCTTTTTGAAAAAGCTATAAACCTAGTAAAAATAAGCAACTTTAATAAATGGACTTTTGACAAAACTTAAAAATAAACTAGAAAAAGCTATTCTAAAACTGACAGTTTAGCTTAAAAATGATAAGCTTTAAGTTGAAACTGTTTTGGCTTTTTAAACTAAATAAGATAAAAGAAAACTAAATAAGCTAAAAACAGATGAAATCCTAGACTTAATAAGCACTAATTTCTAAAAATAAGCAACTAAAATAATCTGAAGAGACTCAAAAGATATTAAGACAGATTACTAAGACAGATTCTTAAGGGACTTTTGACAGATTTTAAGCTAAGCTAAAACACTAATAAGCTATAGATAATAAGCTGAAAGTTGAAAATAAATAAAGTATTATAAGCTAATGACATAAACAAGCAAAAATTAAGCAAACTATATTAAGAAATAAGCTAAAAAAGGCAAAAGAAAATGACAGTCTACACTATTTTTTTTGATTATTTGATATTAAAGACACTACTTGCAGACTTAATTTTAAGACTCAAAACAGATTTAGACCCACTAAAAACTTAAAACATAAGAACTTTAGACTACAATAAGCTAATTTAAACAAAATTTAACCAAAGAAAAACTAGATTCTAACCACTATTGATCTGCATAGCTAGGCTCTTAAGAACATTTTAAAACACCAATGCTTGGCTGTTTTTGACCAAAAGACTCACAAAGGTTTTTCCAAAGTCTTATGACTCAAATCAGATACACATTGTTGCATTAGAAACCAACTTTAAATACAAATACCACAACTCAATTAGATTTTTAAAAAGCTTAAAGGATAAGCAGATTTAAAAGCTTTAGTACTAGCAGACATGATATTTAGATTAAACACACTTTAAAACTTAACAATAACCATTCTAAATTTATTAAAACTAATTTTTAGACTAAGTTTAGGCTTATGAAAACTGACTTGAGTACCAAAAGATAGCATGAACACATTTTTTTATTATTAAAATGCTTAACCCAAACACTCCTTTAAGATTTGAATTTCAATTTTTAGACTAAACAGATCCAATTAAACCTAACATTATGAAAACAGATGAAGTTCTTATCAAATTAAGTACAAATAAGCAACACTCAAGGAAAATTAAGCACTGAATTAAGCTGAACAAAATAAGCTGATTTAAACACTTAAAAGGCAGAACAAATGAACACTTAATATAAGCTATTTTAAAACTATAAATCAAACATATTAAGCAACTTAAGACTGAAATAAGCACATTAAGCAGATAATAAGCATGAATAAGCAAAGCAATAAGCTAAATGAGAATTTTAAGCTTAAAAGAGAAAGAGTAAATGCACCTTTGATCCCAACTAAACAGGGATCTAAATTGCTCTTTTAGAGCCTAGATCTGCAATAAGCTCTGAATAAGCCCTATAAGCCCTTCTAAGTTTGGCTTATCTTCCAAGTGGCTTATTCAGTTAATTTGAGTGGATTTGAATGAACTGCTTATTCAGTTAAGCTATAAGCTAACTTAACTGCATAAGTATTAGCTTTTCTAGTAATAAGAGCTTATTGCTTATTAGGTTATTTCCAAATACATTTTTAAGCTAAATTGCATAATAGTAAAAACAGAATTCAAAATAGAACACTATATAAATGAAAATGAAATTTTATTAATAATTAAACGTTTACAATGCTTTTTTAAATGAAAATACAATTATGAAAAGAAAATAAGCTAAATTTAAGCTAAACGACTACACTAAAGCTAGATAGTCTGTGTGTTGAGGACTCCTCTATTTATTGTAGTGAGAGGATGATTCTAGAGCCTTGAGGAATGTCCCCATCTTTAATCCAATCCATTGATTCCAAACCGCCTCTTAATCAATCATCCTTAGCCCTTGATTTCTCTCCACGTTTCATCAACCAATAAGATGCTTTAGGATTGCCAACGTGGCTAAAACGGGTGCTAGAGGTGTCAGGAGACCTTCTAGAAGGGTACGTGTGTGTGGAGTGAAGGGGATTTACCCTGTGTTATTTAGCAGGGTAAATAGGAGGGAAACAAAGGAGATGCATAGTGAATTTGACCCATGTTTTATCATTTTGACTTTGACTCGGGTGTGGTGTTGGGCTTGGGTTTTATATTTGGGCCAGGAAGTGGATTAATAGATTTAGGAATTAGACTTAAAAGGCTTAACTTAAAAAGGCTTAGCATTATTATACTTCAAATATTAATGGGCTGACCCATCCCACAAAACGGGTACGAGTTGACACATTAAGAATGAATACGCCTTCGGCTTCGCTTTTCTCACACTCTTCCAATCCCGTGCTTGATTTTGTCCTATTTGGCTTTGTTTTTGTCCATTTTAGCTATATCCGATACCTGCACATCACAATTTACAATACACACATATACAATGCACTTTTCATGTATTATTGGTCTTTTAAGCTCATTTTAATAAAGAAAAATGATATGTGATTAAACACATATCAAAAATCCCCCATACTAAGCTATTGTTGTGTCCTCACGCAATGTCATAAAAACACACTTAGAAAACCAAAAATTTCAACCCCCTTGGACTAATTACCTCAAAAAGTAGCTAAGTGTTCATCTAAGGGGATTAAGAAATCACTAGTTTTGAAAATCCCCTGTTTTACCATTTTTATAAATATACAAACACTTATTATTATCATCATTATTTTTTTTCATCATTATTTTTTTATATCATAACTTTAAGGATCACGGAACAAGAAACACTAAAAGGATAAATTCATCGTCCTTGATTTTTCACCCGCCCCAAACCAAGCTTAAAAACGAAATCATTGTTAAATACAAGTTAAGATGCTGACACTACTTATAGATGCTAATTATGTACGCTTAGCTACTTTCCGCTCCCTTATTCCTAAATCCTCTAAAGGTTTTATTCTTATTATTGGTGATAAATAAATTAATGCCTTATTCACATAAAGTAAACTCGGTTTAGACCATAATTAGTTTGAAATCCTTTCCTAAAGAGACGATATGGCGAGAATAAGGTCTACATTAAGGTTCTAATTTCGCATGATTTAGGGGTTATCCTTTTTATTTCATCCGAAACAACTCAACTACGAGTCCAGAGACGGAGACTTTATTTAGATAACCCCAGAGTCAAAATTTGCCTTTATTATTATTATTATTATTATTATTATTATTATTATTATTATTATTATTATAGCAACATTATTAAACATCTGTCCTTTAAACAACTAACACATCAGGCGTCCTAACCGACAAGAGTCAGTAGTCTTATTTCAACCTCGATAATTTCCTCGACCTTTTTGAAGGCTGCAACATCGACAGCGAACCGACCAGATGCAGCAAACTCTTATCAGTCTTGGATTATTATTCTTACTATGGGCCTTCTTTTGAAGACTGCCACATCGGCAACGAACCGACCAGAGACGGTAAACCTTTATCAGCCCACAATTATTATTATTATTATTATTATTATTATTATTATTATAGCTAAATTTCAAGTTATGTGGTCTTTTAACTACCTAGACAACGGTAGCGAGCCGTCAGGAATAGGTAGCCTATTTCCCCACAACACTGACAAAACCTCGATGTGTACCTTACTTTTACTAGAAGGAATCTCTACGAAGTGATTTAAACTAAGAATCTCAAAAACCAAAGTAACTTTATTTATTCAACAATTATATAACGTTTATTAAGATGGTGGGAGCAAAAAGCCACAATTAACCTCTATGAGCTCTAAAGAGATCCAACTACTCCACGTTTAGCATCTAACTTATATTCAACTCTATCATTTCTCGTTCTTGGCAAATTTAAAATCTTTACTAAAAAGATCCGTGAATGCTTAGTCTAATAAATACAAACTTTGCATATTTAAAGTCTATCATGGAAACTTGCAAACTATTGCTTTTTCAAGCTAGAGTTCGCATTTTAAAGCTTCTTGTATAATAGACTAGCAAAAGCTTAAATTTATATAAGTTAAAGGGCAAGCTAGAGCGCAACATGCTCGATCAAGTCAAATTTTATTCTCAAAAAGACAAACTTCGTGTCAAAACACTTATTTTATTTTTGATTTTTTTAAATTTTGGCATAAAATCACATATTTTTGGTGGCAAAACGGGGTTACGTAAAGACAAGGCAAATGCAAGTAAGATCGAATCAAAAGATCCTCCCATACTAGAACTAAACATTCTCAATGTTTAAAGGGTCTCTACGTAAATCTAAAGCCGTTTATTAATTATGCTAATAGATAAACGTTAATCAATAAGATCTAGGATATTGGATTCCCATATATAAGCATGATAAGGATTGAAGCTCGAGTGAACAATGGACAAAACCACGAGCACGAGAGTCTTTAAAATTCAAGGCAATCCTGGACATAAAACACAAACCACAAAACACGGGAAAGGAAGAGGCGGGCCTCCTCACGTCACACTTATTCATAAATATTATACTAATATACTACTAATAGGGATAAGCATGGGTTGCCACCCACGAAGCGCTTGTTTTTGTTAACCGAGTCACGAGCCTGACTCGACCCCGAATTTAGTGGTCCATGGGGAAAGTTTGGAGATCCAGGACAACCATCAGTTGTATGTCCCCTCAAAAATAGTGTTTAAGTCTATGACCCTTCACCTTGAAGTTTGGTCCGTCGGTTTGAGATAACTCGACGATTCCATAAGGGAAAACTTGAGCAACGGTGAACGGTCTGGACCAACGGGTTTTGAGCTTGCCCGAGAAAATCTTTAATTGAGAATTGAAGAGAAGAACTCGATCACCAACATTGAAAACGTGGTTCTTAATCTTGGAGTCATGAATCTTCTTCGTTTTTTCTTTGTAGATTAAAGAGTTCTCGTAGGCTTGATCCCGGAGTTCATTTGATTCATTCATTTGAACTTTCCGGTGATCACCCGCGGTCTTAAGGTCAAAATTACAATGCTTTAAAGCCCAATAGGCCTTGTGTTCAAGTTCGATGGGAAGATGACAAGCATTTCCGTACACAAGCTTATAAGGAGTGCACCCGATGAGTGTCTTGAATGCGGTACAGAAGGCCCATAAAGCATCATTTAACTTATCGGACCACGAAGCTCGATTTTCCCCTACGGTTCTTTCTAAGATACGTTTCAAACCACGATTTGAAACCTCCACTTGTCCACTAGTTTGTGGATGATATGCGGTAGAAAAATGGTGGGTAACTCCATACTTAAGCATGACCTTTGCGAATTGGTCATTGCAAAAGTGAGTACCGCGATCATTAATTATAGCACGAGCAGTTCTAAATCAGGCAAAGAGAGATTTTAAGAATTTTACGACAACTCGGGCATCATTAGTGGGGAGCGCTTTTGCTTCAACCCATTTGGACAAATAATCAACGGCTATAAGAATGTACTTGGTCCCTCGAGAAGACGGGAATGGTCCCATAAAGTCGATGCCCCATACGTCAAAGATCTTGCATGCTTGAATTGCATTTTGAGGCATTTTGTCTTTTTGCGAGATTTTTCCTTGATGTTGACATGAGTCACATGACTTTACCATGTCATGGGCATCGCGATAAATTGTCGGCCAAAAGAAACCGGCATCAAAGACTTTCTTAGCGGTGTAGTTCGCACCATGATGTCCCCTGGTGGGTCCATTATGGCAATCCATGAGGATATCAACGGCTTCTTGGCCGTAAACACATCGTCTAATCACCTGATTCGCACAATTCCTAAATAAGTAGGGATCGTCCCAAAAATAATGCTTAACGTCCTTAAAGAATGTTTTCTTTTATTGGGACGACATCCCTTTTACTAAAGAATTTCCCGCATGGTAATTTGCAATGTTGGCAAACCTTGGGGTACTAGAATCACCATGAAAAGTTATCATTCCGAGGGTCTCGAGAGGAAATGTTTCGGTAATTTCCTTTTTCTCGAGATCACCTTGATGAGGATTTTCTAATCTTGATAAATGGTCATCCGCGAGATTCTCCACTCCTTTTTTATCACGGATAATGACATCAAATTATTGGAGTAGAAGAATCCACTGAAGCAATCTTGGCTTAGCATCTTGCTTAGCAAGAAGATACTTGAGAGCCGAGTGGTCCGTATACACTATGGTCTTTAACAAGACTAAGTAAGGCCGAAATTTCTCGAAAGCATACACCACGGCTAATAACTCTTTTTCCGTAGTAGTGTAATGTGCTTGAGCATCCGTTATGGTCTTACTTGCATAGTGTATAGGCTGAAAATGTTTGGTCTTTCGTTGCCCCAATAATGCACCTACCGCATAATCACTAGCGTCACACATAATTTTAAATGGTAGGTCCTAATCGGGGGCAACTAAAATTGGGGCTTCGGTTAACTTTTTCTTGAGTATATTAAACGCTTTAATACATTCTTTCAAGAAAATAAACGAGGTTTCTTTTTCTAGAAGATGGGTCATCGGCCGGGCGATTTTATAAAAATCTTGGATAAATCGACGATAGAACCCGACGTGACCTAAAAAACTTCGAACACCTTTAACGGAAGTCAGATGAGGGAGTTTAGCTATAACATCAACTTTAGCTCTGTTGACCTCAATCCCGGACTTTGAAATCTTATGTCCTAGAACAATGCCTTCTTTTACCATAAAATGGCATTTCTCCCAATTTAGAACTAGGTTAGTGTCTTCACACCTTTTGAGCATTTTGTCTAAATGGGAGAGGCATGAATAGAAAGAATCCTCGAAGACTGAGAAATCGTCCATAAAGACCTCCTTTGTTTCCTCGATCAAGTCATGGAAAATGGCTATCATGCACTTTTGGAACGTGTCCGGAGCATTACATAGGCCGAAAGGCATACGTCGGTAGGCGAACGTCCCATAAGGGCAAGTGAAGGTGGTCTTCTCTTGGTCTTACGGATCAATAGGAATTTGATAATATTCGGAAAATCCATCTAAAAAGCAATAGTATTCGTTTCCTCCTAAGCGTTCAAGTATTTGGTCCATAAAAGGCAACGGGAAATGATCTTTACGAGTAGCATCATTAAGCTTTCGGTAATCAATACAAACGCGCCATCTCGTAACTAACCTAGTAGGTATCAACTCATTATCTTCGTTTTCAACAACGGTCATGCCACCCGTTTTAGGTACACAATGAACGGGACTCACCCACGGACTATCAGAGATAGGGTAAATCAATTCGGCATCAAGGAGTTTAATAACTTCCTTTTTTTATAACCTAATGAATTTTCGGATTCACCCTCCTTTGATGTTGAACCGCCGGTTTAAAATCATCTTCCATTAAAATCTTATGAGTACAAAAACGAGGGTCTATGCCCTTAATGTCAGAGATTTTCCATGCGATGGCCCGTTTGTGTGACTTAAGAACCTTTATAAGGGTGGCCTTTTCTTCATCTCTTAACTCTTTAGAAATTATGACGGGTAATTTATCGGTTCCTTCTAAAAATGCGTATTCAAGATGAGACGGTAAATCTTTGAGCTCAAGCTCCGGAGGATCATCAATAGAAGATTTTATCGTTTTAAGTTCCTCAAAATTAAGTTCTTTCAGAGGGAGAGGAGATGATGGATCATCGTTTAATAACTTCTCAAGTAGACGAATATCTCCCTCCGGATCAAAGTCGGCATCATCAATTCCCGGTAGAATTGAAACACTTGAAAGACAAGCTTCGATCTCTTCCAAAATGAAATCTCCTCCTTCAAAAGGAGTGAACGAGGGGGAATAAGAAGCAATGATAGGATCCAAAGGAGTGGGATTGCCACTCGTTGAACTATCTGAAAATCCCAGCACTTCTTGAGCATACTCCTCACAAGCAACATCTATGACATTGACTTGATGAACCGTTTCATCATAATAATTACGGGAGTATCTCAAAGTGTGCCCGGTTTTAAACGTAATAGCCTCATCATTGACTCGAAGGGTTAATTCTTCACCATGTACATCGATTAAAGCTCGTGACGTCCTCAAGAAAGGCCTCCCGACAATGAGGGGAACCCGAGGATCGACATCGTAATCTACTACAACAAAGTCGGCCAGAAAATGAAACTTTCCTACTTTCACAAAGACATCTTCGGCAACACCTTTCAGATGAGTGACCGATCGGTCTGCGAGTTCGAGTGTCATGCGAGTCAGAGTAAGTTCCAGGAGCGAAAACTTCTTCCACACGGAAAGAGGCATTAGATTGATGCTAGCGCCAAGATCGGCCAAGGCTAAGCACTCATCTAGCTCCGAAAAATCACACGGGATGAGAAATTTGCCGAGGTCTCCAAGTTTTTTGGGCAACTGTTTTAGGAGCACCGCCGAACAATTTTTATTTAACGGAGTATTTGCTAATTCGAACAAATTTTCCTTATTACTAAGTAAACTCTTAAATGTAGAAGCAAACTTTGGCATATGAAGAAGAGCATCCGCGAAGCTAATATCGAAGTGTAATCTTTGAAATATTTGAAGAAACTTCAACATTTGATTATTAGCTTTTTCACGGAGCTTTTGGTTGTTAAGTCTTGAAGGATAAGGTATCGACGGTTTAGGATTAGGCTTCAGAGCAACTTCGGGCTCCGGAATAGGAATTTGGACAACCGGAGGTTGGACGTGTGTGGTACTTTTTGATCTTGTAGTTTGCACCTTGTCCTTTGTCGCCTCGCTTTCACGTTCTACCTCCTTCGAGAGAGGAGAAGGAGTAGGTGGAATCGTAGGTCCATCATAAGCAACACCACTTCGGGTGGTAATAGCTTTCACGTCACCTCTCGGGTTAGCTACGGTATTACTAGGAAGTGATCCCGAACCCGAGGGACTTTGCTTTTGCATAGTAAGATTAGTTAACATGTTCATTATTTAGTTGTTTTGATTTTCTATTTTATTGGTTCTTGTATCAAGAGAAGATTTGAATTCATTTCGCAATTCCGTCTTCATATTAGTCATTTGAGTTTGCATGGCTCTCAAAGTAGCTTTATTACTTTTCATGTAGTTCGTTAACTCATTCGAAGGTCCAACTTGAGCTTGATAATTCGGAGCTTGAAAATTGAAGTTTTGCCCTCTTCCTTGATTGTTCGGAGCTTGATAATTTCCTTGATTTTTATTGTACCGATTGTAGTTTTGATTGTTTTTCACATTCGGAGGAAAACCGGGTGGTCCCATTTGGTTGCTAGCACGATAATTCGGGTCTCCTTGAGGACGGTATCCGTTACCTCCTTGATTGTAGGTCCCCGTGGGTGCATAAGCATTAAAAGTGTTGCTATCGGTAGCAAGACACTCATAGTATGGATGCGGTCCACCACAAGTAACACAAATCTCATCTACGGCTTTCACGGAAGCTTGTTGATTAGCCTTGTTCATAAGCACTAATTCCTTAACCATCTCGGTAAGAGCGGTAACATCCGGAGAAGGAGATGAAGAAGAAGTAGTAGTACTCACTTTTGAAACAATCGGTTTGTTTCGTGAAGTACGTACTTTTGACTTATTCTCAATAATTGTCAAAGCATCTCAAGGTGTACGGTTCAAAAGATTACCACCGGCGGAGGCATTTAGAGAATCTTGATCGGATTGAGTCAACACATTATAAAATGTATCGATTTGGTGCAATTCCGAAAAACCGTGATGTGGGCATTTACGAAGGAGTTCTTTAAATCGGTCTCATGCCTCACTAAACGTTTCCTCAAACTTTTGTTGAAAATTTGTGATATCGTTCTTGAGATTCGTAGTCTTCGAAGGAGGAAAGAAATAATTCATAAACTTAGAAACGAGATCTTCCCATGTAAGGATAGAACGAGGGGATTCTTTTTCAAGCCAAATCCGGGCGGCCCCCTCAAGAGAAAATGGGAAAAGCATCAACTTGATAGCATCATGTGGAACATTTTTATATTTAAACGTAGAAGTGATCTTGTTAAACCAACCAATATGAGCATGAGGGTCGTCCCTTTCAAAACCATGAAATTGGCTCGAAGTTACTAACTGAAGTAACCCGACTTTTAACTCAAAATTTTTGGCAAGTATAGCGGGAATAACAATCGCATCTCCGTAACCCTCGGTGGGTGCTTGGAGTAATTCTGACATAGTACGCGTATCCGTCATAGTGACAACGGGAGTCTCTATAATAGTTCGAATCTCAGGTTCGACTATTTGCTTGGAACGTCTACGATTACGTCGCTTCAGAATCGTGGAAGATTCAACAATTAAATTCGATGAAGAGCGAGTGCGCATGCACTAAATAAACACTAAATAAGAGAAAAATAAATCTAAAAGAAAAATATTTTTTGAACCGATAGTCAAAAGTTCACGGTAGCTCTCTAGATAACGCACAAAGAAGCGGAGGAGCGGGTAAGTGCGAAGCGTTTTAAAAACCTTCTCCTTTCGGGTCGAAGTTTGTAGGATCAACCCTCGTTATACCTCTCTTATAGTTTGTTAAACTAAAGGTGAGCCGATTAAACAATTGACAAAACGATTTCTTTTTGTGGTTTTTTTAATTTTTTAGGACTTTCAATACTTTAGGAAAAGTATTGTTGGTATATTAAAAATAAATCAAGAAAAATAATTTTTTTTTAAGTTTTATATAAAATAAAATTTATATTCACAAAAAACGATAACTTCACGGGGAAGGGTCTTCAATACACTAATCTTCAAACTTCAACACGATACTCGTTACACACCTCCCCAGCAGCGGCGCCAAAAACTTGGTTTGATGATTATAGTCTATATAAAATATATATTATATATCCTAAAATACAAAATAAGTAATAGTATAGTGAGTATCCCGTTTGATATAAAAATTGCTTGAGGACAAACAATATTTTTATCTCCCTAATGTCGTATCCCGACGAAGTGTAAATTTGAAAACCTTGTTTCGGTTTGTGATCGCGTGCTTGAATATTTAATATTTTGGATTTGGTTTCTAAATCTAATAACGCAAATAGGAAAGCAAATAAAGGCACGCTAAACTAGAAATTAAAATAATTTAAAAACCTAACGATGTTTAAAAGCAATTTAAGCAAATTAAAACTAACTAATTAATCAAATAAGACAAAATAAAACTCTAAAATTTCAAAATGCAAATTTCTTAAACTAGATGTATTAAATAAAATTTTAAAACGTAGAAAATAATTTTTTGACTTTTTAAACTATTTAAAACTATTTTTTAAAACTAAATAATACTAAAAATACTAAACTTAATCCTAAATTTTTTAAGAAAATTTCTAAAAATAATTTAAGCTAAAAATGAGGTTTTCAAAGAAAAATAACTCAATAAGCTAAAACAAATCAGCAGTTAAAAAATCAAATAAGCTAAATAAGCTAGAACTAAAAATGTTAATAAAAGAAACCAAACCCACCCTTATGACAGAAAAGTCCCAAGGGCGCAGATGGTTGAGGCTTTGGTGTTGTGTGAGGGAGGTCACAAGTTCGAGTCCTGTGACCTACCTTTTTGGAAAAACATTTTTTTTATTTTTCTTTTTGAAAAAGCTATAAACCTAGTAAAAATAAGCAACTTTAATAAATAGACTTTTTGACAATACTTAAAAATAAGCTAGAAAAAACTATTCTAAAACTGACAGTTTAGCTTAAAACTGATAAGCTTTAAGTTGAAACTGTTTTGGCTTTTTAAACTAAATAAGCCAAAAGAAAACTAAATAAAAAACAGATGAAAGCCTAGACTTAATAAGCACTACTTTCTAAAAATAAGCAACTAAAATAATCTGAAGAGACTCAAAAGATATTAAGACAGATTACTAAGACAGATTCTTAAGGGGCTTTTGACAGATTATAAGCTAAACTAAAACACTAATAAGCTATAGATAATAAACTGAAAGTTGAAAACAGATAAAGTACTATAAGCTAATGACATAAACAAGCAAAAATTAAGCAAACTATATTAAGAAATAAGCTAGAAAAAGGCAAAAGAAAATGACAGTCTACACTATTTTTTTTTACTATTTGATATTAAAGACACTACTTGCAGACTTAATTTTAAGACTCAAAACAGATTTAGACCCACTAAAAACTTAAAACATAAGAACTTTAGACTACAATAAGCTAATTTAAACAAAATTTAACCAAAGAAAAACTAGATTCTAACCACTATTGATCTGCATAGCTAGGCTCTTAAAAACATTTTAAAACACCAATGCTTGGCTGTTTTTGACCAAAACACTCACAAAGGTTTTTTCAAAGTCTTATGACTCAAATCAGATACACATTGTTGCTTTAGAAACCAACTTTGAATACAAATACCACAACTCAATTAGATTTTTAAAGAGCCTAAAGGATAAGCAGATTTAAAAGCTTTAGTACTAGCAAACATGATAGTTAGATTAAACACACTTTAAAACTTAATAATAACCATTCTAAATTTATTAAAACTAATTTTTAGACTAAGTTTAGGCTTATGCAAACTGACTTGAGTAACAAAAGACAGCATGAACACATTTTTTATTATTAAAATGCTTAACCCAAACACTCCTTTAAGATTTGAATTTCAATTTTTAGACTAAACAGATCCAACTAAACCTAACATACTGAAAACAGATGAAGTTCTTATCAAATTAAGTACAAATAAGCAACACTCAAGGAAAATTAAGCACTGAATTAAGCTGAACAAAATAAGCTG
>BQNB010005704.1:0-55876 GCA_026074375.1 Tanacetum coccineum
GGGGATCCATAGTTTCTGATGTTCCATCTTCCTCTCTTGATGAATGCAGGTCGTCCAAATTGTTCTCTGGTATTTGGACTCAGCTGCTCCAAGCATATGACCGGAGATCGCTCTCAGCTCACCAATTTTGTTAATAAGTTTTTGGGTATAGTCAAATTCGGAAATGATCACGTGGCAAAAATATTGGGATATGGTGATTATCAGATTGGGAATGTTACGTTATCAAGGGTTTACTACGTGGAAAGACTTGGATACAACTTATTCTCCGTTGGGAAATTTTGTGATTTAAAACTTGAAGTTGCTTTTCGTCAACACACCTACTTCATTCGCAATTTAGAAGGTATTGATCTATTAACTGGATCTCGAGGCAACAATCTGTATACTCTGTCTCTTGGAGATATGATGGCGTCCTCTACTATATGTCTCTTGTTAAAGGCCTCAAAGACTAAGTCCTGGCTATGGCACCGACGTTTGTCTCATCTGAACTTTGGTGCAATCAACCATTTATCTAGACATGGTCTTGTTCGAGGTCTCCCTAAGCTAAAGTTTGAAAAGGACCATCTGTTTTCAGCATGTTCAATGAGCAAAAGCAAAAAAGAAACCCCGCAAACCTAAATCTGAAGACACCAACCAAGAAAAACTCTATCTTTTGCACATGGATCTTTGTGGACTAATGCGTGTCGCAAGTGTTAATGGAAAGAAGTACATCCTCATCATTGTCGATGATTACTCTCGATTTATATGGGTTAAGTGCTTAAGGTTAAAAGATGAAGCTCCAAATTTCATTATCAAGTTTCTCAAGATGATCCAAGTGCGACTTAAAGTGCCTGTCTGAAGAATCAGAACATATAATGGAACTGAATTTGTTAATCAAACCTTGCGCGAATATTATGAGAAGGTTGGCATCTCTCATGAAACATCTGTTGCTCGCTCTCCACATTAAAATGGTGTCGTTGAAAGACGTAATCGTGCACTAATTGTACAATGTTTAGTTTATAATCTAATATGGCTCAAAGGCCCATGGAAAGCCTCATAAGGCCCATGCCCGATCACCATATGTAGTATAAATACCCTCTCCATGCCTTAGAGAGGGTGTTGGTTGGTTGGTTGTATGTTTCATTTTTACTTGATGCATTTCATGTTCTTTACTTTCTCTCACTAGAAAATACATCCTTCCTTCTACTTTCTCTCTCTAGTTCTTGGTTCATATATCAAAGATTACTTGTATTATACAACCGAAATTCAATTTTGAATTCTTCTATTCTTGTTTTAAGTGCATGAATAGATTTACAAAACTATATTTGGATCCTTACAAGTGTATCAATCTTGATTTTCATTGTATGTTATCTTATTTTTTATCATCATGTGTCAACGGAACAAAATTTCCATTATCAAACTATGAAAATGCTTTGGCTTAGACGCTTGTATGATCATGAAATTTTCCAGGTTGTAAACATGTTTGTTTAGTGGTATAATCATATGGTTTATATTGGGTGAAACAAACCAAGTTTTGTGGAAATTGGGTTAAAGTTGGGCTCGGCCTAAGGTCGAGAACCTCATCCGCCGGCCGTGGGAGGTTCTGAGGCTCCCAGCCACCGAACGAGGTTAGTCAGCCGTTGTCCAAGGCCTCAGCCGCCGGCCGAGGTTATCCAGCCGCCGGCCAAAGGCCTAAGAAGGTTCCAGGTTTTGTCATTTTTATTTCTTTCATAAAAGATGAACTGTAAAGAGTTAGAAGACTTTCTTTATATCGCTAGAAAGCTAATTGAGTCTTCTTTAACATAGAAACACTTTCAGATTTAGAATCATTTTAGAAATTTAATAATGGGCTCACGTAGGAGTCAAGGGTCAATATCGGGACTTTTCCGCATTTAAAAAAATTACTCGAGTCAAGGGCGTTTTAGATTAAAGGCCGAAAGGATTACTTATTATGTTAGATAGTTAATATTTTAAATAAACTAACTGTTCATTTATCTGATTATACTTAAATTTATGTACTCGTTATTATACAAGTTTGGCCTTCGTTGCTTTTGTCTTTTAAATAAACATTGCTTTTAAATCTTGAAATACGTTTTATCATCTTATCTTTAGATTCGTGACAAATTTAAAGATAACTTCTTTGCAAAACTAATCAACTTTTCTGAGATACACCAATCCCATGGAACGACCTGGTCTTACCCTCAACTCTATACTATAAACGGGGGTTTATACTTTATCCGTATGTTAGTTTGAAAATTAGTTAAAACTAGTCTTATAAATTTAAGCTTTTGTAACACATCACAACACTTAAAATTACAAACGATAGCAAAAATCAAAAAAACCAGAAACCTTGTTCCTGGCGCGCTGCGAGTCAGCGCGCCAGGGGCTGTCCTGATTTTGCGGATTTTGTTTTGTCAGCTTTCCTCTTTCCCAAAACATGTGGAAACTTCAATAAAGGTATGTAAATGATACTTGAGCATTTAGGAACACTCCAAATGAGGTTTAGACTTACAAATGAGCAAAAACAAATCCTCCTATTTTTGACAAAACGCCAACTTAAATATTTTATCAAATGCCTCTAGCGAAGGCCTAAACTTCTTTCTAAACCTAGTATGAATATACTTTAAACATACCATCAAACAAAAGTATTCATTTGACCTTAATCCGGATTTACGTTGTTCCTAATCACGTAACAGATTTTACTCCCTTATTGGTCAAACTAAGTCAAAGTTCACTTTACGTAAACGCATCCATTCCCGTTATGGGATATGCTTAACTTGAGATGCAAAACACTTAGCATGTTGCATCAAGATGATTAGTGATCAAATCCATTGTTGATAATCATGGATTAAAGTCTAAATGACTAATTGAGTTTGTGGTATTTGAAGGTTAATCTTACTTTGAACCTTCCTACCTTTTTCTATATAAAGGTTTTACAAACTCCCACATACATTCCTAACATGTCTTCTACATAATCTATTCTCCACCAAACGTTCCCTAATCATTTGTTAATCCCTTCTATCTAACATATAATTATTCACATCTTCCACACACCTAAACATTCCCTCCTCAAGCTATTCCATAATTACATTTGCACATCTCTTTTATTTCTTATGGCAATGTGATTATCAACCTAATCAATCCTTTGATTATCATCCTTCATCACCTTTATCACTTAAACCCTTTTCACTACAAAAGCCTAAACCTTCCTCACTTAAACCTTCCCCAAAACATACCCACATGGGATAACGTATATTTCCTTACACCATTGTACTTGTTGTCCCCTAACATTCTAACATAGGCTCCTAAACATCACATCTAAACATTCTCTATTAATTCTCTTCTTCATCGTAACATACACACATACTCTCTCTCAAAGCTTCCTCCATACACCTCTCCTATACACACACTTACATTTGAATTCAAAACTTACACACTTCACCAAAGCTTCCCTAACATACTTTGCCAACTCACCCTTCCTAACATTTGAAATTTAATCTTAAATGTTAGGCTCCCTTCTATCACATCAATATCACATCTTTGCCAACTCACTTAACTCACTTCAACTCCCTTCTAACTCACAATCTTATCTTTATCCCCAACACTTCAAATTTGAATTTAAAAGAGATGCCCCCTTCTATCACATCACTCCATTACATCATGCTAACTCACTTCCAACCTTTATCCCACAAGCCTAATTGAATTCGAAATTCAAACTCTCCTTCTCATAACATCCACACTTCCTCACCAAGTTTAGAATATTCTTTGGCATATTCCTATGTCTCTTAACCATGCCAACTCATCAACATAAGCATGGTTAGTTTCTAACTAAACCATATACATATGAGGAATACCTAAACACACCCTTTTGTCTAATATTTCTTCTCTATATTTTTGATATTGGACAAACATCTGACCATTTTAAAACGAGAAATTGTTTTCAAATATCACTATTTTAAATAAAGATCAAGCATACACTAGGGACGAGATTTCAAGTATTTATATTATTATTGTTCCGTTTAGTGAATATGCATTATTTATTCATAGGTTGCGGATAAAGTCTTTTGCATCGTTTTTCATGCCACTACCTTGCTTCTACATTATCAATACTCAATGTGAGTTCATAGCCCATTTTTACTATATCAATGCTTTACAACTTTTGGGATGAGAAAACCATGCTATGTTTTTTACAATTGACGTAAGGTATATTTTCCATGATTACGTGTTTGCCTAAGTAGCGATAACCCTTTGAGCCCATTGTCTATCATGAACGGTCAATTACTTTGTGTGAGCGTGAATGTTATAAATAGATCTATTGGGGTTGACATCCCCATCCGGGTGAGTAGCTCTCACTGGTGTCACGGAGTGAACCAACGGATGTATACCATGTCGGATTCGGATGTTGCGGGTTAAAAATACCCCTCTTGGTTATTGTATTCCTAACCTCTTGCCATTCTTTCTTCCTCACTTTTCTCTTCTCCCATCCTTTATGTCTAACACCTCTATGTTCTTAATCTTCTCTTTTATGATCTATTGAAGAACACATCTCCGCAATCCACACTTGTATATTATTAGTCGAGGGTCTTCTTTCTCATACCCTTTCTATTATAATTGAGTCTTTAGGTTAGGTTAAGACTTGATTCATATCAAACAACTTATTTAATTTGGTTGTAAGGGAAGTCTTGTATATTTATGATCAAGCCTAGATCATTGGAGATCTAGTTAGGGTTTTGCTAAGCTTCTAAGGGGAAGTTCTTAGTGGTCCTAGTTGATCTTAGTGATCCTAGAGGAAAAGTTAAATCACGGGTTCTTAGGGGTGGATTCCGAGGGCAGAATACCGTAGGGAGTAACTCTTCTTAGTGAGCGTCGATCCTAGTGCATATCGGTGGAGCGAAGTTGTAATATGGTTTATAGTCAACCATAATAATTATACTAGATTAGTAGTATAGGTGTCGTGGATTCATAACTGGACGTGCAGATGGTATAAACCCCTCATCCCGAACCAGTATATATCGTGGTCTCTCTCTCTCTCTCTCTCTAACTCCATCTACTTATTGTTCTTTTAGATATGTAGACCATTACACCACTCATTTCTTTACGACTTAAAGTTTTATAATCTTCAAAGAAGTCAATAAGACCGTATTCACCCCCTCTACGGTTCTACAACTGGTATCATAGCAATTTACTTAAGTTTTCAAGCGTTAAAGCTTTTTCTTGAGAATTCGTTTTAAGTTGAAAACCTCTTTCTCAAAAAATTCTAAATCCTAACTTTGGCTTTTGAAAAATTCGAGTAAAGATCCATGACTCAAAAGAACTATGTCGAGAGGTGCTTTATGTAAATACCACCTTTGCAAGAAGCCGTCAAGTTTTTCTTTTGGAAAACCCGCTTTGCGACTTACATTAAGTCTAAAGATATTAACTTATGGCAAGTCATTCAAAATGGTGACTTTGTTTTCATGATGGACAATCCACAAAAAAAGATGGAACTTGAAGTACCATATGAGCTTCTTTAAGATGATCAAAAGAAGCAACTCGGAAAGAATAACGAAGCCAAGAGACTCTTTATAATGCCCTATTACGTAAAGAGTACGAACGAGTCTTCATGAGTAAAACTGCCAAGGAGGTTTGGAATACACTCATCATCACTCACCAAGGAAATTCACAAGTCAAGGATTTTAAGATTGATATTCTCACTCAACAATATGAGAAGGTCTCAATCTTAAGTGAAGAAACTATCGATAGTGGCTTCACACGATTTAATACTATTGTCACTAGTCTCAAATCTTTAGATCAAGACTATTCTAGCAAGAATCATGTGAGAAAGTTTCTTTGTGCTCTTCCAAAAAAATAGAGAGCAAAGGTGATAGCCATTAAAGAAGCCAAAGACTTGATTATACTTCCTCTTGACGAGCTAATTAAAAAACTTAAGGTCTATGAAATGATCTTGGAAAATGATGGTTTAGCCTTCAAGACTACAAAAGAAAAGGTTAGCTCTTAAAGCTAAAGTTACTAGGGAATAAACTAGTGACGATAGCGATAGTCAAAGAGGAAGTGATGAAGATGTAGATGAAGAATAAGCCGAAGTATTCAACTTAATGGCTAGGAACTTCCATAAGTTCTTTCATAAGGGAAATCGATTCGGACATGGTAATCAATTCGGTAACAGGGCTAATAGGTTCAGAAGAGGTCGCGGTAATAGTTTCGGGAACAAAGGGGGTGAAAGCTCAAGACAAAGGCGATGTTACTACAATTGCAGTGAAGAAGGTCACTTCATTGGTGAGTGTCCATAGCCCAAAGAAAGCAAGACCTTTATTGGAAGAGCTTGGAGTGCTAGTAAAGACAGTGATGAACCTCAAGATGACGTAACTTATCTTATAGCGGTCGACTCTCAAGAGGTTTGCCTCAAATGTGATCTACTACCGGACGATTGGATTGTGGATAGTGGTTGCACTAAGCACATGACTGGGAATAGAATATTGTTTACTTCGTACAAGGCGTATGATGATGGACATATCGTATTTGGGAGCAACCTAAAGGGCAAGGTCATCGGTGGAGGTAAAATTTCTCATGACTACATTACAATTACCAATGTTGAGCATGTTAGCGGTCTAGCTTTTAATTTGATTAGCGTAGGTCAATTATGTAATGATGATTGTGTAGTTAGCTTTACTAAAGTAGATTGTACTATTAGTAAAAATGGTAAAACGCTAGCTAAAGGTCATAGGAGAAATAGACTTTATTCTTGCAAATTGGGAGATAACTCTAAACAACAAATTTGTCTTGCATCCATGGTGGATAACTTAATGCTTTGGCATAGGAGGTTAGGTCACGCCAATATGCGGTTAGTTTAAAACTTGGCTTCCAATGATCTAGTAAAGAACCTACCTAAGTTAAGCTTTGAAAGACACTTTTGTGATACGTGTGGTCTAAGGAGTCAAGGTAATGCAAACAACAGGACTAGGAATGAAGTGTCAACTACTAGGGTTTTAGAGTTGTTACACTTAGATTTGTTTGGTGCATCACCCATTAAAAGTTACGAAGGAAACTTCTATACTTTGATGATCGTTGACGATCACATAAACTACACTTGGGTTGTATTTGTATAGTCTAAGGATGATGTCTTAGAAAAGTTCAAAATATGGTGTAAAAGACTTAAAAATCTACATGATCGTTCTATTGTTTCTATCGAAACTAATCATAGTAGTGAATTTGATAAAATGCAATTTGGGAGCTTTTGTGAAAAACATGGAATGTCTTATAACTTGTCGGGCCGTTCACTTCTCAATAGAATGAGATTGTTGAAAGAAAACATCGCAAGTTAAGAAACATGAGTCGTGCTATGTTAGACGAGCAATCCATTCCATAAAAGTTTTAGTGTCATGCATTAGATAGGGCAACACACATTTTTAATAGGGTCCATATTAGAAAATTCATTAATAAAACACCCTACTAAATCCTTAAAAATAGGAAGCTATCATCATATTACTTTAGGGTCTTTGGTTGTAAAGTATTTATACTAACACTAAAGTACATCTCACCAAGTTCAACCCAAAGTCGTACGAAGGTATGTTTTTAGGATACTCTCAATCCAGTAAATCATACTTAGTGCTTAACAAAGAAACAATGAGAATTGAGGAATCTCTCAATGTGACCTTTGATGAGAGCTTACCTGAGCCTAAGCCATCTCTTTTAATAAAATATGATAGGATCAATGAACCTTAAGTTCAAGATCTCAATGGGTCGCCGTCATTACAAGTTAATATTTCGGATAAAGGCTATCCTAAAAGTGTCAAAGAAGCTAGAGGTCACCTAATAGAACAAGTAATTGGTGAGTTAAATGAGAGAACACTTAGGTCTAAGACAAAACAAGGTTAGGATTTTTGCATGACATTTCCCAAATTCCAAATTGCACGAGTCTAGTTGAGGTTGTTAATGGTTGACATGCACCATAGAATATTGATTTGAGTGAGGTTTTAAGAGAATATTTAGAGGTCTAGAAGTCATTTGCACTATCTTTATATATTTGTGCTCTTAGAGCTTATATGCTTATGTGCTTATGTGTTATATGTTAGGACTTATGTGAAAGGCATGGAAGTTATGCAACATTGTTGTGTTAACGAGATGAAGTATAGATGTCAAGACATTATTCAAAATATGGTTGACATTATCTCGGATTCTACATGTCAAACTTATATGCTATGAACAAGAAATTTGATCTACATCTTGTCAATATTATGGTAATCATGGCCTCACATATTTAAATGTGTAAAATCAATCTACTCGTAACATTGCATGTTCTATTCCCCATGATAGACATGAAAGATTAAATAGATAAATTCGATGACAAAATAACATGTTGGATCGCAACTCATCCTTGTAATGAAATTGTTGTACTTGTGTCAACTTGTTTTATGTATTGATTGCATGCTATGTGTATCAATATAGAAACGAAAAGAAAAGATTTTATGCAAACATATAAACTACTCACATAGTTAAAGAGAATTATCTTAAAATTAAATTTGGTATGGTATTGCATAACACACTAAAATACATAAATAATAATAATGATACTATAGTTTTCTCGTCCAAGAAACTATGTACTTAACTTACCATGCACTTTGGTAGTTAAAGATTATCAGGGTTGACACAACACATCGACCATAATTCTAAGATATTATACTTAGCAACACCTTGCTCTTGTATAATGGAATATATGTTCCTCACATGTGTAAAATATCCAAAAAAGATTAAAATACACATCGAAGTAGGTTTGATAACTTAGACCACTCATTCGACATCCTAAGTATTTTATTTGGAACTCAATAAAAATAAAGTTATCAATTCTAAAAATCCAAAATGGTGATTAAGGATCTCTACACAATTAACTACAATGGAAGTATCATGCATGGCTTGACAAATCTTGGTGCATGCATTGAAAATTTTAGGAACTAAATGTGTGTAACTTAATCATCCAAATCCCAACTAAGCCATTTAAATCTCTTAAATCTTTGAAGCATAATTATCTTCCTAATGGGGTATCTTTCTTTCAAAATCAAAGTTAGTTAAATCAATAGGAATGCACGAACATGCATGGTTTGACCCATGCATGGTTTACGCATGTATATTAAAGTTTTGGGCCTTGTGTGATGCAAAATGTATAAATCATGATTATATATCCGAGTTAGGCTGTAAACAATCTTTTAAAAATACTCGAATAAGGTCATGGTGATCATGGGTTCGTTTTACTTGGTCATGCAAATTCTATACGTAAACACTTAAATGAAAACGCAACGACTTGGCTTGGGAAAGCATTCACTAACTATTTAAACGAATGCGTGTGATTAATAATGATTAATAAATGTTAACGAGCATGCTTAACATGGATTTGGAAGCCCTTGAAACCACTCTAGTAAACAAGGGGGTTTATGTTCGGGTCTTATGGGACCAACAACCCATTAATAGGCCCAACAAGCCTCGTCCCCATGAGCTTCGGAGCTTTATAAATAGATTACGAGCTTATTAATGTAACTAAAGATGCTTATGTGATTCGCATTGAAACCATAAAACACTTATAAAAGATAGCCGTAACCCTTTAATGGGCTATACTAGTCATTTTAATCGAGTCCAACTAGAGCCATAAGCTCACAATAAGCTTAAAATAGCTTATTTGGTTTGAACTATATAAGCTTTATGGCTTAATTGACCTAAGTATGGATATTGGACCATAATGGGTCACAGTCAATCCACTCAAAATCAGATTACGGAACATTATGGGCATTTCTGCCCAATAGAGAGCTTATTGCTTATTTGATAAGCTGACCAAGCAAAACAGACTCTAATGTGCTTATAAGGCTAGAAAATAAACTAGAAACATTTCAATGACACGTTTATAATATTGGGTTTGAGTTTATTGGGCTCACGAAGCCCAACAAGCTCGAATAAGCTCCAATAAGCTCTCCCGAGCTTATTTTCAACCTAACTGATTTGTGTAACTTAAATAAGCTTAACAAGTGCTTTTGTACCTTTAAAATCTTAATTGGACCATTAAATAGCTTGATGGGCCTTAACGGGCCAATAAGCCCAATAAGCTTAAATAAGCTCATCCGAGCTTATTTATAAGCCAAAACAGTTGGCTTTGCTTTATTGGAGATTCTAAAAATATTGTTGCACTTGTTAGAACCTTAAATGGTCTTAAAATGCGATTTTTACATAGTTGAGGGACTAAATATTGTAACCCTTTGAAATCTGAGGGTTAAATTCTGTCAACCCACTATTTTAGTAACTTAAGGGACTGTTTTGGTCACTTTTGGAACTTAAAGGAATATTTTAAGCATATAAGGACCTAACGTGTAAATTGTGTAAAGTTGGAGGACTGAAAGTGTAATTATGAAAACTTAAGGGTTTGAAATGTAAAATAGAATATATTTTATAAACCTAGGGGCTGTTTTGTAATTATATAAACCTAAGGGTATTTTATAAACAAAGTGATTATATAAACACTAGCGAAACGGACGAATTACAATTCGGATACTATACGGGATTAAAACACGAACTTAATAATATGGAATATTTATTACACAACGCATGTTACGTTTCTCAGAACAACAAGTAATTTCGTATACTTTAAACATGTACACCACCACACATGTAGTAACAGTATATTAAAAATTGCATTTATTGTAGTTTATTCATTGAGTCTTTAGCCTAAAATTGTAGACTTGACTGGACCGTATTTACTTAGGTATTGACGGTGTGATTCATACTTGGATATATATTATCATTCGGAGGAATATTTAACTAAGGTGAGGTATAGCCACTTGTTTTTTAATTATTTAAATGATTTAATCGTTGGGGTGAGAACTTGCTTGTTTTACAATAATTGACGAATGTGTACATTTTAACTATGATTACGTGTTTGCCTAAGTAGCGATAACCTATTGAGCCCTTTATCATGAACTGTCAATTACTGGATTGTAAGCGCGAATGTTATGAGTAGATCTATTTAGGATTGACATCCCCGTTCGGGTTGGATATGCTATCAACCGGGAAAACGAACGTTTTATAATGTCGGGGGGGAATTTGGGATGTTTCAGGTTAGAACATCATTCATGGGCATTATTGGCAATTTATTGCATTCATACATGTCGAGCTTCAGTGTCATGAGCTTAGGAAAACGTAATTACTTTTTATGATGTTTGCATTTGTTGCTTAATCATACACTTGGAAATCTTGCGGTCCTACTATTGATTTACATAAAACAATGATTTCCACCAACTTTATGTTGATATTTTAAGCATGTTTTCTCAGGTCAATAAGGCACGGGGTGCTCAGATACATTGGGGGTCTATATTTGGACATGAGCAGGATTAAGATTTGGGTGTAATTACTTTTGGGAACATTTGGTATAAACCAAATTATTTATTATATTGGTCGGAACAATTGAGCCATGGCTTATGTAATGAACAGCATTTTTGTTAATCCTATGTATCTTTTTAAAAACGTCAATTAGTGGTCGTTCTCATATCTTGTGCTATTGATCTATGAAGTAACGCCCTCGGATATTCAACATTCCGCTGCTACCCAGATTTGGGGGTGTTACATAAGTCTAGTTGAGGTTGTTCATGGTTGACATGCACCATAGGAAATTGATTTGAGTGAGGTGTTGAGAGAATATTTAGAAGTTGTTTGCACTATCTTTATATACGTGTGCTTTTAGAGCATGTGTGCTATGTGTTAGGACTTATGTGAAAGGTATGAAAGTTGAGCAACATTGTTGTTTTAACGAGATGAAGGATAGATGTCAATACATTATTCAAACTATGGTTAATATTATCTTGGATTCTACTTGTCTAAACTATGCTGTTGAACAAGAACTTTGATTACATCTTGTATTATTGTGATAATCACCGCATAACTTATTTACAGGTGTGAATTTAACTTACTTGCAACATTGCATGCTTTATTCCCCATGATAGACATGAAATATTAAATAGACAAATTCATTGACAAAATCACCTTGCGACAATACTTCAATCTTGTTAGAAAATTTTGGTTTTGTGTAGCTTGTTTATTTTATGTTGTTGATTGCATGCTATGCGTATTTAGGATAGAGGAAGAAAAGAAAGATCCTTTATGCAATCATACCAAAATACCAGTAGTTAAAGAGAATTCTCTTTGAAATTAAATTCGGTATGGTATTGCATAACATATTAGAATACACAAAGAATAAACATGATAAGTCTTTTCGTCCGAGAAACTATGGAATTAACTCGCCATATCTATGTGTTGTTAAACTTATCAATGGTTGAAACAAACATTGACCATAGTTTGAGTTATTTATACCTACGCAAACACTTTGCTATCGAATAATGGATTGTGTGGTCCATTATGTGTTAAAATATTCAAGAGATTAAAATCACATCGACGTAGGGTGATAACTTGGAACCACTCATCCGGATCATTATGTATTTTTTCCTTGTTAACGCAATGAAAATAAAGTTATCATTTCTGAAAATCCAAAATGGTGATTAAATAAATCTCTACATCAACTATCGACAATGGAACGTTTCATGCATGGTAGTCAAATCTTGGTGCATGATGCATTTTTGTTGGAACTGCAGTGGAACTTTATCAATCAAATTCTCAACTAAAATTTATTAAATTCAAATCTAACAATAGATTCAACAAAAGCATCATTAGTCTTCAACACTATCCAACCTCAAGGAATCAAACAAGTACTGTAGTGTTATAAGGTTTTCGTAAGCACATCTTTTAGTACCCTAAGCTCTCTCTAAACCATTGCTAACCATCTAGAGCTTGGTATATATAAACCAACTGCATTGTTCATGATACATAAACAAAATTCACAAAATAATTTAGCATTAAGAACTCTCAAAACAGAAAATTAAGTGATTTTGAAAGAATATTCATTACATATTACATGGGGTTAGAGATGATGACTCCGAAAGAAGAAGAGGAGTACATTGGAATGTCTTAGTGTAGTAACATTGATTGTTTGTTAGATCCTTTATTAAGTTATGCCATAGTACCCTCTCGCGACATTTATGTTGTTGAATGCTTGTGTATGTAAGTCTAAACATGACGAAGGTGACAACATGTTTTCTCTTAGCAAAGGTATATTCGAGAGATACTCTTGAATCAGTAAAACGTTCTCATTGGTCGTTACTAGGCGGATCGTTAAGGACATTGCTAGAAGTTTTCTCCAGACTATAATGAAAGAATGAATTAAGTAGAATAGTTAACTTGACATAATCCTTTAGAAGAATCTAAGCTTGGCTGAAACAATGTTGTTGTAGGAACTTTTAAAATGTCTAGAATTGATTATGTTTGTCATGTAAAAATATATTGTTGTGTATTGCTTGTTTTATGTTGAATTAATATGATTAGAATGCTTTCTTAATTACTTATTAATGCTTAATGGTAACCTATCTTGAATAATATAATAGGATGAAATTATGACATAATATTCAAAGCATGCTCAACAAAAAGTAATTGGAGTCATGATAATTATACATATAATATGTTAAAATATGTATATAAATATATGCAACAATGTACAAAGTCAGAACAATCAATGTTTGTACTCATCCATGTTTCCAAATTTCCAAATGTATGTTAATAATGTTTGGGACTCATAAAACACGTTATATGTTTGTTGCTTGTGTTGTTTTGTATTTGCTTGTTGCTAGTTGTAGCAAAGAACACCTTGAAGATTATGCTCTTGACCCATGGATCCTCACCTTGAAACAAGGGGGAACAACGATTTAGGGGGTGCACATGTAAAGATATCTACTTTCTACCTCTACAAAGATATCTACCTTCAAGTGAAAGACCAAGATCACGCCTTTTTGATTTGACAAAAGGGGGAGAAGGAAAGCAAAGAGGTAGAGCTTACAGGAGAGAAGATAAGCTACTCAAGATCAGTGAAGACAAAGTTCAAGCTTCCCTAAATTACAAGGCCAAGATCAAGACGCAAGCTACATCAATGGTGCTCTTCATCTTCGTTATGTTTGTAATTTTATTTGCTTTCGAAATTTTATTTGTCATCATCAAAAAGGATTGTTGGTGAAATATTGACTAGGATCTCCTTTATGTTTTTATGATGACAAATAAACGTTTGCAACACTTAAAATTACAAATGATAGCCAAAATCCGAAAACCGGAACCTTGTTTCTGGCGCGCTAATAGCGCGTCAGTGCGTGGGTCAACGCATAAAGGGCTGTCTCGATTTTGCGGATTTTGTTTTGTCGGCTTTCCTCTTACACGACACGTATGGAAACTTCAATAAATGTATGTACATGATATTTGAGCATTTGGGAACACTCCAAATGAGGTTTAGACTTAGAGAGGAGCAAAAAAATCTTCCCATTTTTTACAAACGCCAACTCAAATATTTTATCAAATGCCGCTAGCCAAGGTCGAAACTTCTTTCTTAACCTAGTACGAATATAATTTCAACATACCATTAAATGAAAGTTTTCTTTTGACTATAATCCGGATTTATGTTGTTTTAAATCACGTAACGGGTTTACTCCCTTATTGGTCAAACTAAGTGATGTGTCGTTGTGTGGTGTATATTTTTATGATTCAAGTTTTAAATTTATATTTTGCCGACTTAACCAAAAATTAACACTTTAACGGGCAGTGTACCCGGTCGGTGGTAGATTCGTGGTAAGTGAGGGTGTCAAACACTTGAAGCGAGGTTAAATCTCTCAATTTATTAATATTTTGGTTATCTAATCTAAGTCAATTCTAATCTAAGTCAAACCTATGCTAATCCTATGTTAGTTTTAATCCTAATTCTAACAGGTAAAAAGGGGGTTTCAATCTGAGAGACTGGCACGGGTTTGGTGGAGACTATCCCGGACTCTTAGCTTACGCCCAAACAACACCGAAGTTGTAGCGCATTAAATATGGAGGACTAGACCTAGTTGAATGATAGGTCGCATACTTAAGCACGTAAACAAGTATAAATTGATAAACATAATCAATGAATCAACGATAAATTAAGAAATCAAGATATAAACAAAACCAAACATTCAGATCTTCATAATAATGGCTAATACCCGAAGGTATTAGCCTTCAAACATCATAATTAATACAAGAGTAATGGCTTAGCCAAGGTAAACTAACTGAGTTAACGAATGATACCAAAAACTGAACGATTACAAAAGTATAAGAAATTACACGTTGTCTCCTATGGATTGGAATGCGTTGCGAGACCTCTTCTGCTCTTTTTCTCCTCTAAAAATCGACTTTTATGGTTTAGGTATCGAGAATATGATTTAGCACACTTAAAACTCGTTTTTGAGTTTTGTATTTATAGGGTCTGGAGTCGGTGTCGATACGGCGTATCCAAGGTGTTGGATACGGCGTATTGGAGTTTCTTGGAGTAGGGACCACGTTTGATATCTTCCAGAATATTTTATTCCCATATAGCTTGAATACGGCGTATTGCCTTTCCTGGATACGGCGTATTGGTCTTGTGTCCTTCGTGGTCTTTGGTGAGTGCAGGCACAGATACGCCGTATCTTCCTTGATGGATACGGCGTATTGGTTGTCAGAATAGTAATCTTCAAAATATCTTCGTTTAAGCTCCAGAATGCGCGCCTTTTGCTAATATTCACCAAGTACTCCATAATTACTGCAATTCTCAAATACAAACGATTAAGTAACAATTATTTGCAATAATTATACAAAATGGGTTAATTACATGGGATAAATGATGCTATAAAATAGACGTTATTTGATGTCATCATCCATAATCAACCCTATGAGCTAGGGTATGTCCAGTCTGCCTAGCTACAACAGCTGACGAACTCTCCCCAACCTCAAACCTGGAATCGGGAGTAGTGAAGCGAGCTCTCTTCCGAAGCGGCATGTCTGCCTTGGGAAGATCATCTCTAAGAGTAGTAGATGGCAGTAACAAGGTTGGTGATGGTATGTCTAATGGATGGTGGGTGGGTGGTGATGTAGCTCTCAACCAAATCCCGGCTTCTATGTAGCCAAAAGGTGCCTCAGCATATAAAGGGTTAGTGTGGGTAGGTGGTGATGGTAGAGGTAGTGGTGGTGAAGGAATCTGGGTAAGTGGAGATGATAGTGGAGAAAGTGGAGATGGTGGTGGTAATGGTGGAGTAGGTGCAGAAGCATACTCAGCGATGAGTACCTTAGCAGTAGCTGACATCGGCGTCTAGGGTCGGATGGACATCCTAGCCGTGCGACGTCCACGTGATGGTACAGGTATAGGTGCAGACCCATCGGTATTAAATGCCTCTGTATCCTTAGCTGAAGGAACAGGGTCAATAGTAGGTACAGCAGAAGAGTCAGCCAAAGCTAGGTGCTCTCCTCCTCATCCTCCCTATCCTCTAAAAACATAATATATCATCAGTATGACTCATCATCAAAGTAGTCTCTCCTTCGCAGGTTAGTCAGCAGGATCGTCATACCCGTAAATTTAGGTCTTATTTTTATGCTTTCGATTTTTATCTTTGATCTTTTATATTCGTTACGTTTGTGAATATGACGTTTACAGGGACAGCAAAAGCCGGGAAATCTGAGAAAATCGTCATTGGATGCGTTATGGCATCGATATTCATTCGTTTTGATATTATATGAGTTATTTTATCTTTTCTAAGTGTTTCGTGATTTTTAGTCACTTCGATATTAATTTTAGGGTTTTATCTTTTAAATTGCATTTTTTGTGTTTTTGACCAAACGGAACCCCGAAAACCTGAAATCTTTTCGTACAAATTCGAGTTATTCATCCGTCAGCTTATGTAATGTTAAAAATTTCATTACTCCTATGTTTGTCATATTGGACGCTAAAATCCACAACAATATCACGCATACATCCTAAATAAATAAAATGGATTTTATTTGAAAGCCCACGCCCCATGTGTAGACATGCTAGATGAGAAAGTGACTTATGAGAAGGTCACTCTCATGCACTCTTCACTAGTTGACCCTCACATGTGAGCTCTTGCATACTTTGACTTCATTTGACCTTCAAACATGACTCACTATCTTATACATCTTTGGTGCCTACCTTATTTAATATTTTAACACAGTTGAGTCTGGTGGTCATGGTTCGCCGAAACCACCAAGAACACACCCCTCCCATTTAGTCCTTGTGGCCTTCCCATTGCCGAACCACCAACAAGGTGTGTGTTGGTCACTTACTAGTCCAAAATTCACCCAAAACCCTAACACATATCTTATAAATACCATGTGATATCACAACTTAGGGTTATAACTCATTTCACTAGCCACACGGCACACAACCCACACATAAACACATTCATAACTTTTAATTTCTATCAAGATCCAATCATTCTAAGTTCATTTCTAAGGTTACCTAAGGTAGATCTAAGTATTGGTTGGTTGAATTTCAAGGTTTTTCAAGATTTATAAAATTAGGGTTTGCAAGATTATTTGGGTTTTTTTATAGATCTATAGTTCTTGGACATAGATCTTGTGTTTTCACTACTTGTTCTTCTTGATTTGTAAGTCTTCCTTGATATTTGCTTGATTTCATCTATTATCTTTATAGATCTATGTTTGTTCATAAAGATCCATGTGTTTGTGTTATTTTTACAAAAGAAATAAATTAATATTTTGTCATCTTTTATAAAGTGGAAGTAAAAATTTGTTACAACTTTATGTTTATGTTTTATATCATGTTCTTGGTGAGATTGAGGGTTGATGAGAGTTGCAACAATAGAGATTAGGTTGGATTAGGGTTTAGTTTTGTTGGTTGGTTATTGGTGAATAAAGATTAGGGTTAGATTAGGCACTAATATGCGAGTTGGGTTGATTTTTGGTCGTATTTCGGTAAAACACCCTTGCTGTCCCGAAATGGTTTTGAGGTTTTGAGCGACCTAAAAATGTTTTCATTAGGCGTAAAAGTAGTTTTTGAAGAGCTTGTTTCGAATAGATAGTTTTTCACATATCGCACTTTAAAATCGGATTTAAAACGGCCAAGTTATAACCAAATGAAACTTGAAATATTTTTCGGCAAAACCCAATGAATAGTGTGCTGATGTGAATAGTAAAAAGGGTATTCAGACACTTTCGGACATTTTTGGACTTTCTAAACACTAGCGAAACATATAGTAACACATATATATAGATTAGCATCATTTGAAGATGTCATTAACGTATTTTAGGAAAAGCGTAAAAGTTACTAAAAATAGTAAGTTTGGTAAAACCTAGCGGAACGGACATAGTAGTTAAGCGATTATGGTTAGTTAGCACAATTTGAAAATATGGAAACTTAAAAAATATAGAGGACGGTATTAACGTCTTATAGAAATGCTAAGTAATTAGTTAGAACAACTAGAAATGTCATGAAATGTTATTTGAGATGACGACCTTAATAAAAAGTAGGATTATTAAAAATGGTACGAATTAGACATTTAGGCGATTTAAACATAAGGATTAGGCGGTTTAGATTTGTTTAAGCGATTTGTAAAATAAAAATATGATACTTAAGAAATCGGGGATGTTTATTAACGTATTGAAACTAAAAAGTTTCCTAAAAATGAAAGTTGCTAAAAATTAGTTAACATCTTTTGTAAGTGTCGGGATTAACTAAGACGTGTAAATAGTTTCAAAGTCTTTTAGTACTAAAACGCAAATACACTTGGAATGCTTTAAATGATGAACATAGGAATTGCTTTTACCTGTATCTTTGACGCATTCTAAATCATACCCATATTCCACTCTAGTCGCGGCTAGACCTCCTTATATCTTCACTCATTTGTTGTGGTTATAGCGCTTATTCCTTGCTAAGGTGAGTTTCCATAGCCCACACCTTTTTACTTGATTTACAATGCTATAAATACCAATGGGGTGAGAAACATTGTTTGTCTTTTAAATTGGACACAAGTTCATTGACGCGAGTTTTACTTGTTTATTTTGTTTCCTAAGTTGCTTACAAACTAAGGCCTAACTATTGCCCAAATTTCATGAACTGTTAGTTCTCGCCTTGGAGGACCGGTTTGAGGGAGCGCTAGTGAGTAATAGACTATTGGGACTAATTATCTCCTATCCGCTTGGTTCCCCCACTTATAACGAAGAACAAAACGATATATGTCATGTCGATTGTGCATTATTGTGGTTCTTTGGTTGGGTACACCGGTTAAGGGCAGTAATACTAAATGACAGGATGTAGCAATGCCCTTTTGATTATTAGCGTACATTGTCATGAGTATTAAGTTTTCTTATAGCAAACAATAAATCTTTTTATGGTGATGCTGTATTTGTTATAGTATCACATACGTTTATGAAATCTTGTGGTCCACTCTGTATTAAACTTAAACCTATGAAGTCCCAACCAACATACGTTGACGATTTAAAACATGTTTTCTCAAGTGCTTAGCTTGTGATATATTTTCTGATGCTAAGTGAAAAAAGTAAATGTGCTATGTGACTCTCGCCAATTTCAGACCTAATCTAATATTTACTTCGTTGTTTTATCAAAACTTTTTATGTCTTCCGCTACATTTAAACTTAATATAATAGGATTTTAAAACTTAAATTTATTTTATCTTATGATTAATGAGTAACTTTTTCAACGTCCATGATTATGGTCGTTCTTTATTGCTTTGTGTTCGGATTGTTATGACGTCACGCCCTCGGACACGTCTATCCTCCAGGCCCCGTTTGGGGGTGTGACAGATTGGTAATCAGAGGCAAAGTTATAGAGAACCAGGTAGTTATACTAGGTCTGGTCTATAACCAGTATGTGATCCTATGTGCCTATAATTGTGCTTACTTGTTGTCTATCCTTACTGCATACATATATATGTAATTACTAATAATACGTAGAGAGGGAGAAGAGAGAGAGGGAGTTGGAGATAGAGAGAGAGTAGGAGAGGAGAGGGAAGGGTAAAAGGAGAGAGGGAGAGAGAGTGGCGTAGAGGGGAAGAGAGAGGGAGGGAAGGAAGAGTAGGAGGAGAGGAGGAAGGAGGGAGAGAGGTAGAGAGGGGGGAGGAAGGGAGAGAGGGAAGAAGGAGAGGGGGAGAAGGGGGAGGGAGGAAGGGGAGAGAGGGGGGGGGGGGGGGGGGGGAGGGGAGGAGAGAGAGGGAAGTGAGAGAGAGGAGGAAGAGGGAGGGAGGGGGGAAGGAGGAGAAGGGGAAGGAGAGAGAGGAGGAGGAATGAGGGAGGGGAGGTCTGGAGGGAGCGAGGGAGGAGAGGAGGGAGATAGGGGAGGTATGACATGGGAAAAGGGAGGAGGCGGGGGAGAGGGTTGTAGGAAGGGGAGTAGATGGGGGAGTAATTGGAGGAGTAGATGGTTTTTTACGCTCTCCTGTTCGTCCGGTTTTGTGGGTCTCTTTCTTTTCGTCCCGCTCGCTCTGTTGGTCTCATCCTCGGCTCCTCTTTCTTTTCCTCTCTCTCTTCTTTTTTTTTCTCTCTCCTGTGCTTTCCTTTGTATCTTTGTTTGTGCTTCGTTATTCTTTCTTCTTCGCTCTTTCGTTACTTCTACTTTTCTCTTGCTTTGTTTCTTATTTCTCATTTTCGTTTCTCTCTCTTTCTTTGTCTTCTCGTCCTCCTTCGTGCCCTCTTACCTTTCCTTTTGCCGTTCTCATCCTCTTCTTGCTTCGTTCCTCCACTTGTCGCTTTCTGTTTTAGTTACTTTTCTTTACTTCCTTTTGCTTGCTCTGCTACTTTCCTCGTGCTACGCTCTTTTCCTTTTTTTCCTCTCTCTGTTCTTTTCCTCTTCTCTTCCTTTCTTTTCTTCCCCTTCCTTCTTTCTCTACTTTTCTACTTTTAACTTCGTTCTTTATGAGACGTCCTCTTCTCGTGTCTCCCCTTTCCCCTTCTCTTTCTTGCATTTTCTTACTTTCTTTCATTTCGTTTCTTGTTTCCGCTTTCTTGTCTTCTCTCTCTCTTTCTCTTTTTTTTCATTCTTCTTACTCTCCTCTGTCCCGTGCTCTTACCGTCTTCTTCAACTTGTACCTTCTTTCTCTGTTTTCTCTTCTCTTACTGTTGCTTTTTTTTCTTTCACCCTTTTCTTTTACTTCCGTCTTTTGTTTTCTTTACCCTCTCCCCTCGTTTCGACTTACTTTGCCTTCCCCAGCCTCTGTTTTCTCTCGCCTTCTTTTTTTCCCCCTCTCTTTGTTTTACTCTTTTCTTCTTTTTCTTTTCTTATCTTCAGTACCTGTTTCCTCGTTCCCGTCCAACTCATCTTCTTCTCTCGTCTCCTATTTCCGTACTAACCCACATATCCCACAACCCAATCCCAACAAACCGCCTAACAAACAGCCAAGCCATTAAACTCACCCGGCGCAAACAACAACCAAAAATCAAGAGCCTCACATCATCACCCGCACACTAAAAATACACTGCAAACAACTTAAGACTGAGGTCTACCCCTCCCTCCACGTAACTGACAAAAAGATCACTTCCCAACTAGAACTATCCTTCAACAATACAGTAGGTATGCACCAAGACATACTACAAAGTCACCTGACAATTCCTCTCTGCCTCTCCAATGGATGAGACGACTACATGTCAGTCTTCACCCCCTTGTATTCGTGAGTGCTATTATACCAAAACTGGTTCCGCAAACTGATTCACCATATGAGATGACTTCACCAGAGCACAATTCCCACCGCAATCGAGCATTTCACCATTATATATGCAACCGATTCTACTGAGGCAGCCTGATTCATCTGATAGGACCACGCACTGTATTGACCCATATTTTACAACATAGCTCGTTGGAGGATCAGGGTAACAGCGCGTCCATCATCATACATGAGTTTCCTATGCTCCTGTTACTTCTCTTCTCCTGATCTTCTACATATACTTATTACAAACTACTGCCTCGCCCGTGATCGTCGACGGTCAGCGACACTTAATCCGACGGTGAGGCTATTCCTTTTGGTCGAACGTTACCGGCAACCCATCTTATACGGGCCGCGTAAGTTTTACTGCAAGGAAGAGAAGTTTGGACCTTTACTCACCTCGCAGATAAGCATCGAGGCATGCACCACCTCGTTCTCCAGATCATCACACATCCTTCTCCAGTTCAACCTCGATTCTACGCCATTCATTCTTTGTGTTTGTGATGCGTCCGATCAGGCACATTCGGGATCTTCGACAAGAGATGTAATCACCCCAGATTGTGTTCACCCTCCCTCCAGAGAGCACCACATGTAGTGAGCATTTGTAATTCGACGTTGGTGTGCTGCTCCATTATCTACCTTGGTATCCCACCGACTACATCTGAGTCATCATCATGAGAATCTATTAGAGAGACCCATGCATTATCTTCACGTTCTGCAGAACCATCTCCCTCGTAAGAGATGTGATCCCTGGTTGATTTAGTGTACCATTATCCATGCCAGTAACGGGATCTATTACTCTACCCGTGCTGATCTCTCACCACCCTCGTAAGAGGTTCAGAGATGTATATTCATCGAAGGCTAGCTTAGGAGAGGATGTCGAGGTTGGTCTTACAGGGAATTTGGTGTTGATATGGAGTAGTTATTTTTAAGGAGATGATGTTAGAGATCATGTTGAGATAGACCAAAGGTGATACATGGATGACACAAGAGGAGTATGAGGCTACGCGTCAGCACTGGAAGATACGGCTGAGGTAGAATCGACCCCTCTGACGTGCACCGTTAGTTGAGGAGGAGATTGTAGAGCCAGCTGGGGAGGATTCTCCTGACTCATCTGGCACTAGGGATGGCATTGTTAGGTCAGTCGAGGATATGCCGGTTGACTTGGGTGATGCTGTGCGTGACTTTTACCATCATATGTCTGAGGTTCGTGTTGATAGGATTGTCGGGATTGAGTACTGGCCATAGAAACGTTGGATAGTCCGATCAAGTTATAGCTAGTAGGAGACAGAGCTAGATGGCTGAGAAGATCTATAGCTTGCGGTTGGATAAGCCCAAGGTTCTTGCTATGTTGGATATTGAGATGGATCGTGTGAGGCAGCCTATCGTCTTCATATGTTCCCCTATTTCACATGAGATTTTTCGTCAAATTCGTAATGGATCCTGATGATGCTCGAGGAGACTTAGGAGTGTTGAGTTGGTATCTAGGGAGGGCGTTTTGGGCTTTCGTTCACACATTCCATAGTCTAGATGGCCCCCTGATCATGTAAGGACATTAGGCCAATGGTTAGTCTAGGTTATTACATAAATAATTTTTGATCATGAACCTATTTTTTGGATTTGGTGGTTTAATCCGAATTATGCTTTATTTATGAAATAAAAAGCTTTGTTTTGATTCTCCTCTGCTTATTTATCCTTATAATTATTTAATCTTCCTGGCGAACATTACAATTAAAATTTTACTTCATGAGCAAGTATTAAATTTATCATTACCTGATGTTTGTATATTCGTTTCAAAAATCTCACTATGGGTTGTGTATTGTGATGTAGAACAATGACAAACACTCGTTCCGGGATGACCCACGCCGCAATTAAGAGATGATCGATCAACGTGTGAACACAGCTCTAGAAGCTCATCAAGTTAACCAAAATCTGAACTCGGAATGGGAATAAACAATGGAAACGATAAATCTGAACCGAGAATGGGAATAACAATGGAAACGCTAATGAAAACGTAATGGAAATGGTTAATGGAAATGGTAATGGAAAATGGAAACAATGGAGGTGACAACGTGACGGTATTGAGAACCCACAATGTGAATGAAGAGGCTAAAGTTGGTTGCTCGTGAATGAACTTACCAAGACTTCATGAAGAGTCAACCACAAGTTTTAAAGGACCAAAGAGTGGGGTTGGTCATGATAAGGAGGAGTGAGATTGATGGAGGACTATGTTTCACATCAGCAACTGTCCGTAGAAATATCAAGTGAAGTATGCAACTTGTACCTTACTCGACAGTGCACTAACCTAGTGGAACTCTCACAAGAGAACCATCGGAACTGATGCCGCCTATGCCTTGTCATGGAGAGAGCTGATGAAGCTGATGACCGAAGTGTATTGCTCGAGAAATGAGATCACAAAAGGAATGGAAACCGAAGTTGTGTAATCTGTCAGTGACAAACTAATGATATCGCTAATTACACTCAGGATGTTCCAGGAACTCACCATGATGACACCAAAATGGTTCCCGAGGAGGAATACCGGGTGGAAAATTCATTGGGGACTTCCCGATAACCTCCAAGGAAAAGTGATTGCTGCAGAACCAAAAACCTACAAATCTGTTTGAATTGCCAACAACTTATGGAAAAAACCAAAAGGTAAGGGTTATGCAGTGAGAAAATGCCAGAGAACAAGAGAAGATGGACAACAACTATGAAACAACCGTGGCAAAAGGCAATTGGATGGGGGGGGGTGGGGAAGTCAACCACCCCACAAACGACATAATACGGAGGTCCAGAATGTTGCTAGAGAGTCCTATGGTGGCTGGTAACAATGAGGAGAGGCCATATGAAGGTACCTTGCCTCTCTGCAACAAGTGTAAGCTTCATCATGTAGGCCCTTGCACCACAAGATGTAGGAAGTGCAACAAGATTGGACATTTGACCAGAAATTGTAGGGTTATCAATCCTACAAACACCCCCGACGCCAGGAGCCAAATAGTGAATCAGAAGGTTGTGACTTGTTTTGAGTGTGGAGCACAAGGGAATTACCGGAAAGATTGCCCTAAGATCAAGAATCAAAACCGTGGAAACAAAGCAAGTGTTCCTGATGCAAGAGGCAGAGCATATGCACTAGGAGGATGTGACGTAAACCCAGGTTCCAACACTGTCACGGGTACGTTTCCTTTCTCAAACGATCAAAGCATGCTTATATTTTATTTGATTCTGGCGAACCGATAGGAGGTGTTCGTATCAAATACTTTTAGTTGTCCATAGCTAGAAATCACGAACCCTAGATGTCCTTAGACATTAGTTACGCTATCGAACTAGCTAACTGAAGGACTTTAGAAACCGACACTGAGCTTAAGAGGCATTACAATAGGATTGTTAGGACATGCCATTAATATCGACCTGATCCTAAGATTTGGGTAGTTTTGATGTTATCATCGCATGGATTTGGTTAGCACATGAATCTATGCAGTGATTGTCTGTACGATACAGATAAGTGCGTATTCCTTATATGGAAATGAAATTCTGATCGTTCAAGGAGACAAAGGGTGCCAAAGAGAAGAAATCCAAAGTTGATTCATTATATCTTGTGAAAAGGCCCAGAAGTATTTACGAGAAAGGATGTCAACTATTTCTGGCACAGAGTTACGTGTGGACAAAAACAAAGACAAGCGAGGAGAAGCTACTTGAAGACGTGCCGTACTGTACGGACTTTCCAGAAGTTTTTCCAGAAGACTTACCGGACTCCACCTACACGACAAGTCGAATTCCAAATTGACTTGTCCCAAATTGCGGCACCTGTAGCTCGAAGCCCCTTATAGGTTATCACCGTCAGAGAATGGAAAAGTGTCTTACCTCAACTACAAGAACTATCTGACAAGGGATTTATAATGCCAATTCCTCACCCGGGGAGCTCTAGTTTGTTGTCCAAAAAGAAAAGACGGCGCTTTCCGAATGTGAACGACTACCGTATACTTAAACAAGCCTTACTAGTTATAAAGTCTAAACCCACTTCCAGAATTGACGACTTGTTGATCAGTTGCAAGGATCAATGTGTACACAAAGGAATCGACTCTGATGTCTCTTTACCACCAACTCAGAGTTCTGTAATGAAGATATCCCAAATCGGAGTTAGAACTCGCTATGGGTCATTACGAGTTTCCCAAGTGATGCCATTCGGGATGACCTAACGCGCCGCTCCGTGCAGTGTTCATGGATTTGAGAACCGGTATGCCAGACCATGACCTAGTATACAATTTGTAATCGTGTTCAATGCGATGACTTTTAATCTACTCTAAGACCAAAGAATAACATATGTACATCTTATACTAATCTTGGAGCGGCTCAAGAAGGAAGAATTGTACGCTAAGTCTCAAGTGTGACTTTTGTCTAATCGAAAAGTACAGATTTCTTGACACGTGATTGAAAGCGAAGGCATCCCAGTTGATACCTGCTAAGACGAGTCAATCAAGATTGGGAGTCAACCCAAAAAAAACTCCAACAAAATTTCGCCAATTTCTAGGTCTTGCCGTTACTACCCAAATGATTTATCGAAGGAAACTCCAAATTGCCAAGCCTTATGACGAAAGCTGACTAGAAAATTGTAAAGTTCAATGGGGTAAAAAGGAGGAAACAGCTTTCAAGAACATTGAAACAAAAGTTGTGTAGTGCACCGATTTTGGCATTGCCCGAAGGAAGTGAAAACTTCGTAGTATATTGTGATGCTTCTCATAAAGGATTAGGCGCAGTGTTGATGCAGAAAGAGAAAGTTATAGCTTATGCTTCCCGCCAGCTAAAAATCCATGAGAAGAACTACACGACACATGATTTGGAATTGGGAGCTGTGGTGTTTCGCTTTTCAAGTTGTGAGACATTACCTTACGCGGCATGAAGTGCGTGTGTGAACAACTGATCATAAGAATTTTTGCAACATATTCCTTGATCAGAGATAGTAGAATATGAGACAAGTAGGTGGTAAGGTCTGTTAAGTGACTATGACTGCGAGTTTACGTTACCACCCAGGGAAGGCAAATGTGGTGGCAGATGCGTTGAGCAGAAAGAATAAGACCGTAAGCTACTACGTAAGTTTCGAGCCTTGATTAAGACAATAGGTTTGAACCTCCCTTCGTCGGATCTTGAATGCTCGGGTTACATCGATAAAAGAAAGATTACGTAACAGAAGATTTGCATGGCTGATTAAGAATCTGGAGCCACGGGCAGATGGAACATTGTGTTTGAAGACTCATGCATAATCGCGATGGTAGGTTCGTGTCCCAATTCTGGCAATCTCTTCAAGAAGCTTTTGGAACTCAATTAGATATGAGTACGGCATATCACCCCGAAACAGATGGTCAAAGTGAGAGGACTATCCAAACATTGGAAGACATGCTCCGAGCATGTTGTGATAGATTTCGGTAAGGGGGTGAGACAGACATTGTACCGTTAAACAGAGTCTCCTACAAACAACAGCTATCATTACAATGTATTAAGGCTAGCACCTTTTGAGGCGTGATATGGTTCGCAAACGGTGTCGGGCCTGCCTATCTGTTGGGCTGAGGTGGGAGACGCTCAGCTTACTGGACCAGAAATTGTTCGTGAGACAACAGAGAATTACCAAGGTGGGAACGGTTGCATATCGACTAGAATTACCAGAGAAACTATTCAAGCCGTGTTCCAAAGCACCTTTTACGTCTCGAACGCTTAAGAATTGCTTATCCGATTGACCGCTTCGCTATTGCATTAGACGAAATCCAACATTGATGAAAGCTCAATTCATTGAAGAAGCCGGTTGAGATTAAGACCGCGAAGTCAAAAGCGTTTTGAAGGCAAAGTCGCATTCCAATAGTGAAGGTCCGATGTGAATTCTTCAAAGTCCCGAGTATACCGAGGAACGCGAAGAGACCAAATGCAGAAGAAGTACCCTCATGCTGTTGGCTAACACCTGTATCCGCATCTCAAGCTTAACGTCCTAAGCTTTTGCGTACCAAAGCTCTTCTAACGGGGAAAGTATTTCAACCCCGTAAACTTCCCCGGTTAGTATTTCCGACCCATTCCCCATTCATCTACTTTAAATTTTATGCTTACGTTAAAATCCAGACCAGTTTTACCGAGGACTAAACATCGTAAAAAACTGAGAAAACCGTCATCGACGCGTTCCGTCAATCGGTTAAAAAATATCTTATGCATTATATGTGTTTATATTATGCTTTCCTGAGTGTTTCGTGATTTTTAATCACTTCCGATATTAATTTTTAGGTTTTATATCCTTTATATTGCGTTTTATTTCCCCCGCGTTTTAGACCAAACGAAACCCCGGAAACTCAAAATCTTTTCGTGTAAACTCAAGTTATCGTTAATATTATACCCTAAGTTTAAAATTTTCGTTCACCCCTCCTCCTATACCCAAAACCCACGAAAAATTATACATGTGCATGCTCAAAATTAAATCAACAAGCATCTTTCTTGAAATCCCATGCATGTGCTCATGCTTACACAAGATAGTGACACATGAGAATGTCATTCTCATGCACATTTCTCAATGTTTTTTAAGACCATGTGTGTTTACTTACCCACTCTTAAACAAACTTTGAGCATTGTAATTCAGTATAAGCATTTAAATCAGACAGAGAATGCAAATACGAACATGTAACATCTTTAGACACACACTCTTCGAGAAGTAGATCATATATGTTTGAAAAATCAGCCTTTTCTGATTCAAGTTCGTCAATCTCCTTTTCAAGGGATTTAACGTACTCCAAATCGTCATGCATTTCTGTTTTTAGTTCATGAACAAAACAATGACTGTCCAGTATAGTTTTGTTTGAAAGAGGCATTAATAAGGTTTTGATCAAAACTTCCATACTCTTAGCAGTTGGGTTAGGAAATGCACTATTAGTATGATTAGACCAAGCTTGTTCACAAATTGTTCTAAAATGATTGAAGTTGTTTGTCATTTCGTTATAAACTTGTCTACTTTTACTAATGGATTTAGAAACGGGTAGAAAGGACACGTTTTTAGCAATGTTTGGTTTTGTTCTGTTAAACGTTTTTCTCCACATTGTCTTCCTAACTTCTTTAGCGCGTTCCAACTGATCAAGATAGGTTTTGGATGGTGGTTTGAAAGTTTCATAAAGACTGTTTTGATATGTAATCATATGGTTTCACTTTGTCTTTATCCAATTTTGATCTACTCTCCTTTTCAAGAGTCATTGTCTCTTCCCCATTGGGGCAAAATCTGTTTGCAGGATCAGAAGTATCATATGGGATCTCATACAAATGAGGCTTTTCAGATTGAGCTATCTTGAGGTACTTTGGATTAGCAAAGGTTGATCTACCATTATACGTTACGCATTTGGGTGCTAACATGTGAATGGTCTAAATTGACTGATTGCGTTATAAAGAATTTCATTTAAAAACTTTATTTGTTTGTCCATTTCAATCATCGTGTCAATGTATTTTCCTTCCTTAACCTTTAAATCCGAAATAACCTTACTTTTCTCTTTGAGTTGACCTTCAAATGGTGACTTATTTAACAGACTCTTTTTGACTAGTCTATCGTGTTTTTGATTTGTCAACTGAAATTTCATAGGTTTGTTGCGTTTTTAACCCTTTTTATGTCAATGTCTTTACGAGCTAATTAGTCCTTGAGTTTCATTTAACTTGATTGAAGTATTTTATACTCACTCGTTAGGTCATTTTGGGCACGGTACTTCTCAAGCTCAGTGTGTTTGGTCTGAAGTGCTCAATACAGAGAACTATCCCGATGCTAGTAGCCCTCCCCAGAGCTTCCCTTCTAGACTCATCATGGTTAGTTTTGCACTCCTTCAGTTTCTTGACGTCAAATGAGCGTTCGGCTTTCTCTTGATTGCTTTTAAAAACGTTTTGGTTCTTCCTCATTATCAAGAGTTAAATTTGAAGTAATTAGCAAGCGCAGCACGCTCTCAACACATTCAGACGCATTTTGATCAACTGATTTATCATTGAGTACTTATATTTGTGATTCAGAATGACTTTTGCTATCATCCTTCTCACCAAAAAACATATGTGTCGTTTAAATGGTTTCAGGTTGCTCAGTATGTCGTCTCACATTGGCAAAACACATCATTTTCATCATGGTTGTGTATACCTGTTCTACTCATGGCGTCTCAGTTGACTTGATTCACACAGGTGAAGACCCTCCTGAATCTTTGCCATGTAACTGTAATGTGCTTCCAATTCACTGTTCATCAATCCTCTTACATTCGTGTACACTCTTGCAATCAGCTTGCTCAGCTTGTAGTGGAACACCTTGTTCAGCTTGTTTGCACATCATCATCTTTTCCTTGTGATACGCGTAGTCTTTAACCCGCTTTGGCTTCCATGCTTCCTGGCATCATAGTGTGTTCAAATCCCTTTCAGTAAACACTTGTTATCCAGTCTTTTGACACACCGACATGCAATACTGTTTCCCTAGCCCCAGCAACTGTCACTGTCCTCTGATTTCCAAACTGCCTTGACTGATTGTCATTATTATACCTTGGTGTGGTATCTTCAGTCTTGTTCGTGGAGTTTGAAGAAGTTCTAAGGTTGTTGTTGGTAGGTTTGTACAGCTTCTTAAAATATTTAGCAAGGAGTGCCAAGTTCTTTTGCATATCCTTATCCCTCCGAGCTTGTTCTGGATCACTGTCTTCCTCAGAAACGGACTCAGATTGAGGAGTAACTGGTTTGGCGATCTCTTTGCCTTTTTGTCTGGTAGACGCACTTGGTCGTTTGGAAGAAGATTGCATGTATGATGGTGCACTCGATCTTTGAGGTTTTGGTTCCTGATAGTAGTTATCTGAACATGGTTGAGCAGCCGCAAGAAGTGCTAATGGATTTGCACTTCTGGCTAATCTCTCAGAACGGATATCATTAACTTCGTTTTGAAACTGCTTCAGAACGTCAAACAGCTTGTGATATGAGACCGTGTCTATTTCCTGTCCCTGCTTGACAACTGTCACAAATCTTGGACTTTTGGTTGTAGTTGTTGAAGAAGAAATTGAACATGTCACTTGCATTGGTGAACTTTGCAAGTTGTTCCTTGGTCAACTCATCATTCAGTTTTATAAAAGCCAGGGAGTAATAAGGACTCATGGATTCTCCATCTCTGAGTAAGCTTCCCAATTCCCAAAAATAGATTGGTCTTTACCATCCTGTACGTTCAATGACTTTCCCATTGTTGTAGCCTTTTCAATGGCTGTCCTCATCTCCTTTCTGTGTCGTTACATGCATCAACAGTTGAGTAATTTCATCCCCAATACCAAGTCAAATCAAGAAAAATAGTTCCTTTTCAGCTAGAAAGTAAAGTCTGTTTTCTTTGCTGTCATGTTGTGTATTGTCTCAGCTTTCTTCATGTGCAGCTATGGTTAGAAATGTTCTCTGATGCTTAAAACTGCTGCAATGAGTACGTTTTGTAGGGCATATATGGACCGTCTCAAAGATGCACTTCCTCTGATATTCACCATTCGATTTAGTTTGTAAGGTATCGTTGAAAGCGCGAATGCCACTGAGAATATCTCCCTGGTTCCAAGCATCGGTGGAGCTCTTTTGAACCAGATGCCATTATTATTGTTATGCATTATGGCATCTGAGGAGGATTGTGTTAACTGGAGCAGACATGATGAATGAATAGTTATGAATTATGAAGTGTGAAAGATTTTGTTGGATCTTATGTATCTCTCTCTTTCCTACTCTCCGTTTGTTGTTGTTGAGAGGGGAGATACTTAAGATCCAACAAAATCTATTCACACTTCATAATTTCATAACTATTATTCATCATGTTGCTCCAGTTAACCACACATCCTCCACAGATAGCACAAATGCATCAAAATATAATGGCAGCTGTTCAAAAGAGCGGTCCACCGATGCTTGGGACAGGAGATATTCTCAGTGGCATTCGCGCTTTCTACGATACCTTGACACTAAATCGAATGGTGGAATATCTGTAGGAAGTGCATCTTTGACGGTACATAATTGCCCTACAAACGACCTCTTGCAGACAGTGAAGCAGCAGAGACATCTAACCAGTAGCTGCACATGAAGAAGTGAGAAATACACAACATGACAGCAGAAACAGACTTTACTTTCTAGGATGAAAAGGAAAGTATTTTTAGTGATTTGGATGTATTGGGGATGAAATTTACTCAACTGTTGATGCATGTAACACAGCAAAGGAGATGTGGACAGCCATTGAAAGGCTACAACAAGGGGAATCATTGAACGTACAGGATGTAAAGACCAATCTATTTTGGGAATTTGGGAAGTTTACTTCTAGAGATGGAGAATCCATGGAGTCTTATTACTCCCGGTTTTACAAACTGATGAATGAGTTGACAAGGAACAACTTGCAAGTTTCACCAATGCAAGTGAATGTTCAATTTCTTCAACAACTTCAACCAGAATGGTCAAGATTTGTGACAGTTGTCAAGCAGGGACAGGAAATAGACACGGTCTCATATCACAAGCTGTTTGACGTTCTGAAGCAGTTTCAAAACGAAGTTAATGATATCCGTTCTGAGAGATTAGCCAGAAGTGCAAATCCATTAGCACTTCTTGCGGCTGCTCAACCATGTTCAGATAACTACTATCAGGAACCTGTACCTCAAAGATCGAATGCACCATCATAATGTTTTTTCCCCCACCAATTCTTTTCAAGACCAAGTGGTCTAACCAGACAAAGGCCAAAGAGATCGCCACAACAGGTTACTCCTCAATCTGAGTCAGTTTCTGAGGGAAAGACAGTGATCCAGAACAAGCTCGGAGGGATAAAGGATTGCAAAAGGAAACTTGGCACTCCTTGCTAATATTTTAAGAAGCGTTACAAACCTTACAACAACAACTTAGAACTTCTTTCAAACTCCACTAACAAGATGATGATTACCACACCAAGGTTAACAAATGACAATCATTCATGCAGTTTGGAAATAGAGGACAGTGACAGTTTGCTGGGGCTAGGGAAACAGTAGCAGTCCGGTAGTGCCAAAAGATGTGGATACAGTGCTATATACTGCAAGGGTTTGGACACTATGCCAGGGAATGCAGGAAGCCAAAGCGGGTTAAAGACTACGCGTATCACAAGGAGAAGATGATGATGTGCAAACAAGCTGAACAAGGTGTTCCACTTCAAGCTGAGCAAGCTGATTGGCTAGAGGACACGGATGAAGAGATTGATGAACAGGAATCTGAAAGCCCAAATTTACAGTTACATGCAAAGATTCAGGGGTCTCAACCTGTTGGAATCAAGTTATACTGATACGCCATTGGAAACAGGTACACAACCATGTGAAAATGATGTGTTTGCCCAATGTGAGAACGACCTTTCTGGAGCAAATGAATCCATTAACGAAACATATGTTTTGGAGAAGGATGATAGCATGTCATTCAGTTCATCAAATATATGTACTAATGATAATCAGGTTGATCAAAATGCGACTGAATGTGTTGATGAGCGTGCTGCGCTTGCTAATTTAATTGCAAATTTAACTCTTGATAATGAGGAAAACAAAACGTTTTTAAAGCAATTAAAGAAAGCGAACGCATCATTGACTCAAGAACTGAAGGAGTGCAAAACTAACCTTGATGAGTCTAGTAGGGCTCTGGGGGAGGCTACTAGCAGTCGGGATAGTTCTCTGATTGCACTTCAGACCAAACAGACTGAGCTTGAGAAGTACACTGCCCTTAATGACCTAACGAGTGAGTATAAAATACTTCAATCAAAGTTAAATGAAACTCTAGGACTATTAGCTCGTAAAGACATTGACATAAAAGAGGGTTTAAAAACTAAAACCTATGAAATTTCAGTTGTCAATCAAAAACACGATGAGCTAGTCAAAAAGAGTCTGTTAAATAAGTCACAATTTGAAGGTCAACTCAAAGAGAAAACTAAGGTTATTTCGGATTTAAAGGTTAAGGAAGGAAAAGACATTGACACGATGATTGAAATGGACAAACAAATAAAGTTTTTAAATGAAATTCTTTATAAACGCAATCAGTCAATACAGACCATTCACATGTTAGCACCCAAATGCGCAACGTATCATGGTAGATCAACCTTTGCTAATCCAAAGTACCTCAAGAAAGCTCAATCTGATAAGCCTCGTTTGTATGAGATCCCATATGATACTTCTGATCCTGCAAACAGATTTTGCCCCGATGGGGAAGAGACAGTGACTCTTGAACAAGGAGAGTAGATCAAAATTGGTAAAGACAAAGTGATACATATAATTACCATATCAAAAAACAGTCTTTATGAAACTTTCAAACCACCATCAAAAGCCTATCTTGATCAGTTGGAACGCGCTAAAGAAGTTAGGAAGACAATGTGGAGAAAAACGTTTGTTAGGACAAAGCCAAACATTGCTAAAAACGTTGGATTTCTACCCATGTCTAAATCCATTAGTAATGTAGAACTACTTTTATAACGAAATGACAAACAACTTCAATCACTTTAACCATTTGTTCAACAAACGTGGTTAATCATATTGTAGTGAGTGCATTTCCTAACACAACTTGCTAAGAGTATGAAGTTTTGATCAAAATCTTATTATGCCTCTTTTCAGACAAAAACTATACTGGACCAGTCTTTTGTTTTGTTCATGAACTCAAAAAGGAATATGAATGACGATTTAGAGTACGTTAATTCCATTGAAAGAAGCTTGACTAACTTGATAGAAAAGGTGTTTTTCATACATTATATGATCTACTTCTCGAGAGTGTGTGTTTAAGTGTTACATGTTCATATTGGCTTTTCTGTCTGATTTAATGCTACTACTGAATTGCAATGCTTATTATTCATAAAAGTCAATGATGTGAATGTCTTGCACAAAAGCCTTTCGAAAACAAACTGATTCTGTTAACAAGAAGTTGATAATAATTTGTTAAATAAGTTTTGGCTAAACTTGAAAAACATCAATTTCTCTTGAACTTTCTTTTCAACATTGTAAGAACCAGATGATAAACAACCCTGTTTGCAAAGAAAATGCTTCAAAATGTATTTCGAAAAGAAACGTGAACAATATCATGAAATAAAGATTTGATAGGCGGGGTCTTATGCAAAGACAAGGAACATGGTGATAAATGAGTTACCCCCCCCCCCCCCCCCCCCCCTAGAAACTCATTTTGGTAACAAAAGGAAAGTCTGTGGAAACTCAGTTTGATAAACCATCTGTTGTTCGACAACCAAATGCTCAACGGATTCCAAAACCATCAGTTTTAGGAAAACCGACTCCTTTTTCAAATTCTCCTGAAATGAGAAGTTTTCAAACGAAACAGTCGGTTAATAAAACTAATGTGTGAAGGTTTATTTAAAACCAGTAACTCAACAAAGATTTTGCCAAGATAGAACCAAAGCGGTTCGAACACAAATGTGCTTAACCAGGAATGTTTAGAAATGGACCTCCAAACAAACACAAACTAGAAACACCTCAGTTGCCTCATGCTTCTAGAATACTAATCCTCACATGTCAAAATCTTCAGGAGTAATTCACACTACTAGTGTTAGCAGACCACAGCTTAAGAGCTATCAAGTGAAAGAAAAGGTCGTGCCAAACATTAGTCAAGTGAAGTTTACAAAGAAGGTAGTAGAAGACCATCATAGGATTTCTAGTATTTCTAAGAAAACAAAGTCTGTAACTGCGTGTAATGACAGTTCAAACTCCAGAACTTCGAATTGTAAATGTGTTTGTGCAGAATGTGGAAATGTGTGTTTAATTCTAATCATGATGCTTGGGTTTACGTATACTTGAAGACGTGAATGCTAGAACTAAGAAGCCTCATGTAGTGCCTATTAGTGCTAGTAAACCCAAGAGAAAAGCGAACAAATCTGTTGCAACACCCCATAAGAAAACAGTTGCATCAGATACCACTATTCAGAAATCCAAGAGTTACTATAAGAAGTTGTATGAGGATACAAATCAGGAATGGAAATGGTGGATAGCTAAGAGATGTCCATCAGGTTATACATGGACACAAAAGCCTCTTAGGACCAAAAAGATATGGATGCCTAAAATCAGGAAAGATGATGTATCATCAAATATTAGTCCCACTATAGACATTCCCACTATAGACATTGTCTCTAGGATTACTAATGTTTTGAAGATATCAAACTTCATAGGATCCAATTTGTCCAATATTCCATCGTCCTCTAATTCTCTTGCAGATTGTACAACTCATCCTATTCATTGTTGACTCTGGATGCACAAAGCACATGACGGGCAATCTAAAGCTTTTGTGTAATTTTGTGGAGAAATTTCTGGGTACTGTTCGTTTTGGAAATGATCAGTTTGCTCCTATTCTTGGTTATGGAGATCTGATTCAAGGGAATGTCACGATCAAACGGGTTTATTACGTCGAAGGCCTCAATCACAATCTTTTCTCGGTTGGTCAATTCTGTGATGCTGATTTGGAGGTTGCTTTCAGGAAATCTACTTGTTTTGTGAGAGATCTTCAGGGAAACGATTTACTAACTGGTAATCGTGGATCTGATCTCTACACAATATCTCTTCAAGAAACAACTTCATCAACTCCAATCTGTTTCATGGTTAAGCTTAACCAACTAAGCTGGTTATGCATCGAAGCTTTCTCATCTTAACTTCGATTACATCACCTTACTCTCAAAGAAAGATGTTGTGACAGGCTTACCTAAGTTGAAATATGTCAAGGATCAACTTTGTTCGTCTTGTGAAATGAGTAAAGCAAAAAGAAGCTCATTTAAGTCAAAAGTTGTTCCAAGTTCCAAAGGAAGGCTAAATTTGCTTCACATGGACTTGTGTGGTCCAATGCGAGTTGCAAGCATAAATGGGAAGAAGTATATTCTGGTGATGTTGAAGACTCTCAAGTTGGACTCTTTTTCGTAGCGGATCCAAGGATGAAACACCAGAAGTTCTCAAAGACTTTCTCACGATGATTCAACGCAATCTTCAAGCTCAAGTTATTATTGTCCGTACTGACAGAGGCACAGAGTTCTTGAACAAGACACTCCATGCTTATTTCAAAGAAGAAGGCATTAAACATCAGACTTCCACTCATCGAACACCTGAACAGAACGGCGTTGTCAAAAGACGGAACCACACTCTTGTTAAGGCTGCTCGAACAATGCTCTCAGCTTCTAAGCTTTCATTATCATTTTGGGCTGAAGCAGTTGCAACCGCATGCTATACTCAGAACAGATCAATCATCATATCGGGTCATAGAAAAACGGCGTATCACATCATTAATGACAAGAAATCTTCAATAAAACATCTTCACATCTTTGGTTGCATTTGTTACATAACTAGAGATGGGGAAAATTTGGATAAGATGAAAGAAAAAGGGGATCCATGTGTCATGGTGGGATATTCTACTCAGTCGAAGGGATATCGTGTTTACAACAAGAGAACACGCTTAATAGTTGAGTCCATTCATATTAAGTTTGATGAAATTAAAGAAATTATGTCTGATCACAACAGTTCAGACCTCGCACCACAATGACAAGAGATGTCTGTTGAAAATGTCTCTTCAGGCCTCGTTCCTCAAGGACAAAAGGCGTCAGATTATGACAACTCTGACCCCGTGCCCCCAAGACAAAATGTTGTTCCTACAGCAGAGAAGACAGATTCGTCACAACAAGGGTTGGAATTTCTCTTCAGTCCTTTACTTGAAGAATATTACAATCCAGCACACGGTCATGCCGAGGACAACAACAATGATCAAGCACAGAATGCATCGTTTCAAGAAGATGAATTTATCAATCCTTTTTGTACTCGGGTATAAGAAATTGGTGAGCCTTCCTCACGCAACATTGATAATACCGATGTGCATTCATTTCAACCACAAAGTCATGATTACCGATGGACCAGAGATCATCCATTAGAACAAGTTCGTGGAAATCCAACCATGCCAGTTCAAACAAGACGACAGCTTGCCACAGATCCTGAAATGTGTATGTTCGCGCTCACGGTGAGTATTGTTGAACCGAAGAACATTAAGGAGGCAATGGCTGATTCTGCATGGATCGAAGCAATGCAGGATGAACTTCATCAGTTCGACAGACTAAAAGTCTGGGAACTAGTCGACAAACCATTTGGCAAGATGATTATAAAGCTAAAGTGGTTATGGAAGAACAAGAAGGATGAAGATCAGACTGTAATTCGCAACAAAGCACGACTTGTAGCTAAAGGTTATGCTCAGGAAGAGGGTATTGATTTCGAAGAATCATTTGCACCAGTTGCTCGCTTGGAAGCAGTTCGGATTTTCGTTGCCCACGCAGCACACAAGTCTTTTCCAATCTATCAGATGGACGTGAAAACGGCATTTCTTAATGGTCCACTGAAGGAGGAGGTTTATGTTGCTCAGCCAGAAGGGTTCGTTGATCCAGATCATCCAGAAAAAGTCTACCTTCTGAGGAAAGCTTTGTATGGATTAAAGCAAGCTCCAAGAGCCTGGTATGATGAACTTTCCAACTTCCTGATGTCCAAAGGCTTTACTAAAGGTACAATGACCGCAAACTTTATTCAGAGTAAAATACGGAAGGATATTCACTTGTGCATATTTACATTGATGACATAATTTTTGGGGGGGGCGGGAGGGGAGGGGGGGGGGTGGGTCCACTCACCGGGGGGGGGGGGGGGGGGTGCTACAAACCCGAAATATTCAAAAGATTTGAAAAGTTAATGCACATAGATGTTTGAAATGTCCTTAATAGGAGATGAAGTTCTTTTTAGGACTACAATCCACCAGTCCCCAAAAGTATTTTTATCAATAAGGCCAAGTACGCTTTTAGAAATTCTAAAAAAGCATAAATATGACAATTGTCACTCCATTGGTGACACCATTGGCTACAAACCAGAAACTAGCTGTAGATTTAAGTGAAACCCGTAGACCAATCGATTATCATAGTAAAATTAGGCACTCATGTACGTGACATCTAGTAGAACCAGACTTAGTCAAGCAGTATGCTATTGTGCACGTTATCAAGCACGACCAACACAAAACACCTCAAGGAGGTTAAAAAAAAGAAATCTTTAAAAACCTAAAGTACCGATTAACATGGGCCTTCTGGTATCCAAAGGAATTCTGGCTTTGAACTATACATCATTTTCATTCAGACACTAAGGAGTGATCATGCCGATGCAGTGATACTCGCAAAAGCACTTCTGGAGGGATAATGAAGTTCCTTTGGAAAAAACTATAAGTTGGATGTCAAAGAAACAAAACTGCCTGCAATGTCTTCACAGAGGCATAGTACGTGGCGTTTCTGCAAGTTGTGCTTAATAATGTGGATGAGGACATCAGCTTCAAATTATGGCTTCAACTAAAACAAAATAACCGTGTACTGCGACTCTCATCAGCATAGGCAATAATCAATGCAACCCGTACTGCATTCACGATCAAAGCAACATCCTTACTCGGGTAATCATTTCATAAGAAACGGTTGAAAATCGGTATAATTGTAATTATATTTTGTCAGAACGCTGAATACCAATTACTACATAAATGTTTACGAAAGCCCTTCCTGAGGATCTGTTTAAGTTTCTTGTCAGAAGGATTGCAGGTAGAATGTTTGGACTCCCACCAGCTGATCTGGAGGTTCGACAATGAGACTGCTTTATAATCATCATCAAAACATCATAATGTATAGATTTTTGAGAAAAGCAAAATAACAAAAAAGTAAACTGTAAAAAGAAAATACAAAATAAAAAAAAACAGAAAATTCCAAAAAGAATCTACTCGAGACATGTCTCTTGGAATCGATAACCATTTTACGTCTTAAAATAGCATTAACATTGACACGGGTGTGTAAATGATTCGAGCGAGAGTTGCAAAAAGTTTCAAACATTCATTCTAATTTTATAATAATGCTGGCTTATTTGGCAAATATTGACCTAACCCGACTTCAAATAAAGAGGAAGTTTATAAACTTATCCTCGCAACGAGAAAATTAACGTTTTCCGGTGTTGAGCTGTTTCATTCAAGACATTCATGTTTCTTAGCTCAAGATAAAGGAAAAGTGTACTATTCAGGTTGCGCTTACCCTACCGTTAGAAAAAGTCCTCTAACATTTGGTTTTTTCAAAAGCTAAACACGTTTTTTCAAAATTTATCGATGAACACTTCATATCTTCTTCCAAAATTGTATGTTTCAACACTCCATCCCTCATAATGGTTTTCAAAAGACCAACAATATTTTTTCAATGTCAATTTTTTGAGGGGCGAGTTTTTTGAAAAACAAAGTTTTATGTTCTTGGCATACTTCAACAATGACAATATCTTATGTATTCAAAACATTATCAAATGTTTCCAAACCATTCATCTGATAATATTTTCTCCCTCATAAAAGTTTTTAAGACAATTTTAATCACAATGTATTTCAAATCTAAGGTAATTATTTAAAATACAGGGGATGAAAATGTAATTAAAATATGATCTAATCGAGCTCAATGTGCTGAACATTAAGAAAAGTTTTATAGTTTATCTTATACCCAACAACATCTTAATTTCAATCACGACAAATATCTAAAGTCATAAAGGTGGTTAGGTTGGTAGTCAATCCTAGATCTAACCGAACCGAAGATCTACCAAGGATAATCCAAAGTTAGAAATAGCAGTCCTTAGGTATGATTGGAGATGAATGTATATGGGAATAATGCCGACTAAGATTGAGCTAACACTGGAACAATCACAACAAGGTGTTAGTAATGACGTCTTGGTAAGCATTGAAGGCGTTGAAGAATGAAAAAGAAATGTATGGATAAAGGGTCTAAAGAAAGAAGCCCTCCACACAACTTAAGGCAGAAACCGGGTCAATACATATGCTGTCAGAATCACAAGTTGATTGCTGACATTGAAAATGACATCATGGACCCAGTGATGCAATGCACAACCCTTCCCAGCCATTCAGGTTTCTCTCAACAGAAACTTGTCTTATTTGTCACGGAGATACACACGTTATCTATTGACATCTCATTCCGAGATCGTTGATATTGAATAGGTGGCAATATGCTCCAGCCTCCGAGTACTAAAACCAAAATGCACTAATCGAGTCTAGAGCCAAGAGATCAATAAAAAATCTCGTTAGTACACATTCCATTTATACACTTTGTTGAACATCATCAAGTTAACAAGCTGTTAACAAATCCTGCCAATATGCATTGTGATAATTGACAGAACAATCCGAGTTGATTCTAAATGTATTCTCAATAAAGATGGAAATCCTGCTTTGAGCCAGCAATCAAACAAGCTCTTGGTAGGTGACTTGCGAGATTCTATATGAATCAAACTTGTGACAACTAGATATCATTGGTCCATAAAGTGAATAACGGTTGATGAATATTGATAAAAGATGAAAACTCTACGAATGTGTTCACAAAAACCATTTACTAGTAACACGTCGATTGATTTTCATATCAATTTTCTTATTACACCTATCCGTAAACAATGCAGGTTAAAATGGTGGTGACGGTATCCCAATCAACCAAAGTCGATTCATTACCACATATTCATGCTCATTCTACAAAGACAATCAATCATGAAAGCTCAAGATTTAAAGACAAAGACTTCCGCAAACTCTGATTCAAAGCTTTCAAGATGAGGCACAGTATGAGAATGTTGGTCAAACACTCAAGATCGCAAGATGGCATAGACGTTAAAGACAATGTCAAAGGCTCAAAAGTAAAGATCGCAAAGCATGAAGGAACAAGCCTACAACAAAGAACAAGGAGAAAGACCAAGCCACATGAGCTTAATGACAAAAGCAATCTCTATTGATCTCATGAAGGGATGCACCAATGAACCACTTCGAGGGAGAATTGTTAGCCTCAAAAAATTGATCGAACAGAAGTTCGTTCATTAGATAGTTTAAGTCTCTGGACAATCAAATTGTACCGTGTATAGGATAGTATCGGAATCACAGCCGAATTTAATCTATTATTGGTATGGTTCGGTTTAATCCCAAGCAAAAACTCGAGCCCACCTAGTCAAATATCCCAATAGACGGTTACTAAACGTGACGGTATATAATATCTTTTTCCACTTGGAAAAATATTCTGAACTCTCTCTTTTCTAATAATATCTTTTCTTTTCTCTCTAACCTCTCTCTTGTTTCTCTCTCTAGAAATCATCTCTCTTTCACTTTTCTTGATCTAGATCCGTGTATGATATGAAGTGTATGTGTTAAAGGGATCCTACAATTGGTACCAGAGCTTCAAGGGTAGATTCGTGTTTGATTTTTGGTTCAAAATCATCAAAATTCGTGGTTGGTTTGTTTATTTTTTTTTGGTTAAAAAAAATTAATATAATAAAGCAAGAAAATCCCAAGAATATCTTTGTTTATATAGTTAACAAGTGGTTACCCGAGACATCTTGGTACTTTCGGCTTGAAAACTAATCCCTTGGTGCATATTCAACTTAATTAGGTGGTTTTAACATCATTTCGTAGCTTTCAAGAATGTTTGATGATTTTTTCTTGGCTGCGTTTTGACTCACTGAAGGGGTGTTCTTCATTGCGTTTTGCTTGCGGGTTGCGTTTTGGTCATTGCGTTTTGCTTATTGAAGATTGCGTTTTGGTCATTGCGTTTTGCTTATTGAAGATTGCGTTTTGGTCATTGCGTTTTGCTTATTGAAGACTGCGTTTTGGTCACTGCGTTTTGGTCATTGCGTTTTGCTTATTGAAGACTGCGTTTTGGTCACTGCGTTTTGGTCATTGCGTTTTGGTCATTGCGTTTTGCTTATTGAAGACTGCGTTTTGCCACTGCGTTTTGCCTCAAGTCTCTTGCGTTTTGCTTATTGAAGACTGCGTTTTGCCACTGCGTTTTGTGTTAGAATCAAATAAATTCAGATCCGGTGGTCTAGGTAGCTCAAAGATGGAAGTAGTCATCTTTAGAGAGAGAAAGTTAGAGAGAGAGATGGATGGAGAGAACTTAAGGAAAAACACACTTAGAAGTGTGTGTCAAATGATTTCACCAACACCTTCTCCATGTGTGGAGAGGGTTTAAATAGTTCTTACAAAAATGCCCCATAAAACGGGCTATGGTGTGGGCTTACAGTGGGTAAAGACCCGGCCCACACCATAAATCAAATGATAACTTAATAAAACTACGAGCTATGCTAAACATGAAAATACATAGGGTGACCGAGTCTTTTTCTTAATCCTAACAATCTCCCTCTAAGGGAGGTCACCCCAGAAAATACAATTTGAATTTTAGCATTCTATGAGATGTTCTTCTGACTTTAGCTCGTATACTTTGATTCTTCATTCATTGACTTCATTGTACATCTTGTAGTGGTCCTTGAGCTTTGTTCCTTTAACTTGTGGTAATCTTTGAGGCTTTCCTATTGAGATCATCAGCCACAGAAAATTCTCTTAATCATCCTTGTTGTGAAGTATTAGCCTCCATGTGATGTTGTGACCTTCGACTGCGTATGCGCACACTTTCTGATCATGATAGCAAGCAACAGAGTAGCGGAAGCTGAGTTGTAATCTTCAGTAGCATGATTCTTTGATTAGGAATATGAAGCGTAGCATGGGGTTTTGAATTGACATGTTTGTCCCCGCACTCGCAAACGTCGAGATTCTGCAAGGAGATGTTAGTAATACACACACAAAGTGTCTTTATGTTCACAATTCTTGAATAAGGATCAAAAACCAACACGTTCCCACGTTTGTCATTATAAAATAATGCCATGTGATTCAGTAGAATTCCAAAGAATCTCCTTGACAGTGTTCGTAGCTACGCTAGCTGTTCTAACGGAACGTCTCAAAGTAGAACAAAGCACAGAATGAGTGAACCAATGGAATAAAACCCACTGATATGAGAAATTTGATTTGAAAATCAGTCGCGTGTCACGCTGGAAAGAGTTTTGTGACACTCGAGAGTTTTAAATAATCTAAAGATCAATTTACCATCAGAAACAATTTTGTTTTTGAAAATATACACATTCGATGTGCTAGAAAATTTAGTTTTGAACACATCGAAAGTTTTTCAAAAACATATCGTCATTCTTATTCACTTCCTGGAACAAGTTGGATTCAAAAGAATCGCACCATCGTTTCTTGTTCCAGTTTCACAAAGCTTGATCCTCAAGAGGACGCACATGTCCACCTACCAAGAGCTTGTTTAAGTTGCTTTTTTTGTTCAAAGGATTTCCATCTTCATTGTGACTACTGTCGTATCACTCGGATGTTCTGGCAATACCACGGGATAAATGGCGAAGGACTCTTAAAATCATTACTTGGTTATCACAGGTGTGTGAGAAACAAGCACAATATGATTAGTGTCTTAACAGATTTTTGGATGATCTCATGCTCTAAGACTCAATAGTGCATTTTTGTTTTTGGTAGTCGGAGCTGGAGCGAACTGCACCTTTTTCAAGATCAATCTAGCTCGGAGTGAGAGAGATGATAGAAATGTATATCTCCATGAGAAATGAATACAAGAATCCTTGAGGGATCTTGAGCGCTAGGAGGTTGTGCAAACGTATCACTGGGTCCATGATACTTGTCTTCAATGTCAGCAAGCAACCATGTGATTCTGACCAGCAGATGTAGTGACCGGATGTTCTGCCTAATGTTTAATGGAGGACTAACTTTCGTTTCACCTGTTATCTTAACATTTCGTTTTCATTCTCAACCCCTTCCAGTGCTTACCAAGACTTCATTACTAGTAACCTTGTTTGGGTTTATTCTAGTACTAAGCTCTATCTCAGTCCGCCACTATTCCCTTATCTCACATAACTACTCCTTTTGTAATCATACCTAAGGACATCTACACTAACTATGGATTGTCCCTGGGTAGATCCCTCCGGCTCTAGGCGGATCATGGGAACATGTACCTAACCATACCATCCTTATAACCCGATGAAGTAAATACATGGTTGGTCTTCGTACTAGTTCATTTTGCAAAAAAACCATTTGAGAAGCAATCAAGGTACTGTGAATAAGTATCAAAGCCATTCTGGTATCTTGATTGTTTTGATTATTTATAAATTGTCTCCCTCCTCAACATGTGCTCATATCGAAATTGTTTTGGCACATGAAGGGAGGAGGACCTGCTTGATCTTAATAATCACACTTTATCAGATTTAATATTTAAAAAGTAAAAAACAAAAAAAAATAAAAAATAAAATTAAAAATAAAAAATAAATTAAATAAATAAAAAAAATATTAAATATTTAAAAAAAACAAAAAAAAAACATTTAAATTATTAAAAAGAAAAAAAATAAAATAAAAAAAAAAAACAATCACATTTCGTCCCCTGATTAAAGATTTTCAACCTTTTGAGATTTAAGGATCTCAATTGATTTAAAATAAGTTAAAAATTTAGGAGAAAATGTGTCTGATTAAATACAAGTCGTTATTGGAACCTATATATGCCCTCCGTAATTAATGAGGGGACTCTGTTAGTGTCAGTTTATGATGAGTTTTATAAATTATCTTGGAGTTTAAAAAAAACGAAAACTCATGAAAAATTCATTAAACTAACGACTGACACATAAACACTGATCCCACACTACTTAACTTATTGATGTACACGGACTATTTATGAGACAGGACCCTGAATGTTCTACACTAGAAAGGTGGCATAGACCTTTTGTCTATGTATCAATCCTGTAGTCCGTCTCGATACTACTCCAAAATGAATTGTCTTAGCTTTTCCCCCTAACCAGCAAACCTTTTTTGAGAAGACACAACAAATATTCGAAGTACACAAATAATTCAAATAATAACATCAAAGTCAATATAATCCCGTGATGAGCGTATTTCTCCTTACAAGATAGTGATGATATAAATTGAAACACCAAGGTTAGCTAAGTCTCGGATGTCATAATTATTCCCTCTAAATAGCTAAAATGATAATACCTAAGTCAACTAAGTCTCGGATGTAAACATTTCTTCCTGCAGTGAATAAGACAATCTAAAGGTATCACTACTTATCCAAACCTATATGTACCTTATCTTTTGACAATACATTCTACTCGACCTTTGAAAGTAAGCTTAAGATTAACTTAAGGGGAAATACTAATCGATCAGAAACATAGCTTCAACTTCCAAGGCTATCTAAAAACACAACATAATTATTTCCAAACAAACCTAAGCATTTAAACATAGGTTTTGGCAATATGATCGAGTATAGTTATAAGCCTAATCACTAATCTTAAAATTATATTTAAGGCTCTATAAGTTAACAACTTATGAAAATGAAGCCCTTGGAGTTAAATCCCCCTCAAATGATTGTCCGTTAGTTAAAACTTTTTCCATAGAAATTACCGTGACATGTTGATGATAATCGAAAACACTTTCTCCCCCTCGAACAAAAGACCCGTATTCTATTTAAAGATCTATTAGTATTTATTACGAGTGGTCGAGATTTCTTGAAAATCGGTTGTAGTGTCGAAAAATTGATTCAGAATTTGATTAAACATTTTTTCAAAATGTTTAACCGAAATTGATTTATGAAATAAATAATTTTGAGAAAAAAATCGTTCGGTTAAAAACTTAATACCCGATGGTAATCCTAGTAAACTTTCTGATGTACGTTAAAGAAGTAAGTACCTAATGGCCAATGGGTCATTCTAAGGCCTAAAGGTTGAGTCACATAACATCTAAAGTCTAAAATGAAGTTAAAATTAATTAACTCTCCTTTAAATCATGATTAGTTTATTGTCCAAAAAAAACCTTCGTTACTCCTTGATTATTCAGAAAGATCGTTTTGAATGAATAATAGCCCATTTTCCCACATTTTCACCCCCTCAAATAATGGTCGTCCTGTTTTTCTATTAAAGAGCCGTAGCATTGTTTGAGTGATAGGAAATTCTTTTAAAATCTTTTTCTGATGAGAGACTTAGATGACTGATTTAGTTTTGAAAGACAACACCTTTCCACCATGGTTAACACAAATAATTTTTGAAGAAATCATAGAAGAAAAATTAGTTGGGCAAAAAGAAGACTTCTCTCTTCTTATCAAAGAAATAATGTACTAGAAGCGTACATTAAATCGAGTTGCATGGATATAAGTAATCCCGCATGCCCGGAGACTTAATCACTCTTGTAAGGAACACCCGACCCTGTTGGCGACGTGCTTTCCCTTATTTTGAAGACCGGGTTGCAGTCTGAAATAACGGCAAACCAGTTAACATGTTTTGAAAAACTTTTGAACTTCTGCTCGAACTCATTTAAAGACCCTGTCATTATAAATGACATACTAATCCGTAAATGAATCCGATTTTCAAAAGACATGTCTTGAAAAATATTTTTTGGTATTTTCAATTTCTATTTTATGGGTTTTGTAGGTTTTATATTTTTGGTATTTCTTTTCTTGTTTTATGAAAATGGAAAAATCTTGTGACCTGAATACCGAAATGAAGATGTCACTGTTCGTTGTAGAAGTCTGTAGTCAACATCTCTTAAACTTCCACCACCAAAGCTTTCGAGGCTCTTGAATATTCGTCTTATTTTGAGCATCCTCATCTTGAAGCTTTGATAGCTTTCCTAATATTTTCCTAACAAGAATATAATGATTAAGAACAAGAACTTCCACGAAGCTTCCAATGTTGACGATGTCTTCAGAGGCCTTAGATATACTTGAAGGCCAAACTTCTTCATACACTTCTGGTCATCTCGAAGTTTCTAAATTAGATGCATGTCTTGAAAAACTTCATTTTCTTGCACTTCTGGTCATGTCGAAGTTTTCTAGAATCTGCTTTTCATTTGACTTCAAGTCTGCACTTCACTATGAATCATCTTTGTGGTACCTTGTAGGAGAAATACTGTAATACGCACGAACAAAGTAACCCATACACTTCTGGTTAGGGAGAAGCTTCTGAATTAGCTTCCCCCTAATTTATTCCACATATTCATTATTTAGAAGCTTCATAGTTTCCCCCCAAACGAGCAATCATTTCTTGAGCAGTTTCAAAGCTTTCTTTCAAGCTTAGAATAATTAAGTACACAGTGAAATAAGCAGCAATCCACATCAAATATTGCTGCTCCTTTTAAAAATAAGCATAGTGATTATCTGTTCGGGGAATCATCAAATAGATCAGCAACGTATCTTCTCAACTTGAATAATTCTTCTCACTTTTCTTCCCGCTGGAAGCTGAAGTAATGCATACCAAAAGTGTCAAGAGATCAGTTCCCCCATGTAGTTGAAGTGATGCAATCAGTCTCATTATATGAAGCCCAAAAACCCAAAGTACACACTCAATCCCATCAATAAAGTCGAAAACGTAGCTTCAAAATCAATTAAGACCCGAAAATGCACTTTTCTCCCTTCAGGATATTGCAGATGAGAATTGCTACACCAAAGTCAACTAGGCCCCGAGTGTAAGCAATTTATCCCGTATGTAGTCAAAATGATAACACCAAGACAGTACCATAAAAACAACCAAGTACCGGATGTAGTCGAAAGGATAACACCAAAACAGTATTGTAAAAATCAAGTAAGTCCCGGATGAACACATTTAAATTGTTTCACCAAAGTCAACTAAGTCCCGAGTGAAAGCAATTTTTCCCGTATGTAGTCGAAATGATAACACCAAGACAGTACCATAAAAACAACTAAGTACCGGATGTAGTCGAAATGACAACACCAAAACAGTACCATAAAAATCAAGTACGTCCCGGATGAACACATTTCTTCGTGTAGGATACTGACTAACTAGAGGAATCATCATACAATTGTGTACCTCTTTTATCATCAGAAACTGTTTCTTACATCTCTTCCCCCATGTAGGTGGAATAATACACCAAAAGCCACGAGTTAAACACTGATTTTCTCTGCGGTCATGACATTTGTCTTCCCGGAATGACCTCAAATAAGAAGAAGGTATGAAGTTCGTCACGTGTACTCGTTGTGCGTTCAGATGTATGTCTCCTTCCCCCTTGCTGGTTTTGATACCTCAGAATCAGCAAAACATTGTACGCACATATACTTGAAATCTTGTGAGAAGAATGAAATTAGCTCAAATGTATCCTGTGAGAATCAACTGCTGATCAAATCTCTACTCATAAACTCTCTCTGACTATCTTTACCAACCCCTTTGTAGGCTATTTGAAGTGACCACTGATGGAGTAAACCCGATATACCAAACTTGAAATTGAAGTAGAATTCCCCGTTCTTGTGACTTAAGCTTGCACTAATGTTGGAAGAACGGTGTAGAGAATTTGTGCTCCAAGCAAATCTCTAAGTACTCAATACCCCTCCCAAAGTATGAGACTTTCATCACCTCTTGCGATTATCCACAACGACTTCTGCGTGTGACACTAAGTACTACAACGTAACTCCTTTAAGTGATAGTTAACCAGGTCATCAACTATCCACCCCGACTGCTGGTTACTAGATAAACCAAGTCTTCAACTTAAATCTTAACCATGAGCAAGTTATCATTGAAAGTCATGCATCCAACCAACCCCGACTTCAAAATAAATAAGAACACGCCTTCGTGAAATCCAACTTTAGTCACAAATAAGTGATACCTGATCAACCCCGTAGTCACTTAGAAAATTTAATAACAAATCTAGCCATTAAAATTTATTTTCACGATTCTTTATATAATTTGATCCCGGTCTCGTCACTAAAAAAATATTGTCACATTGTCATTTTAAATCCCGGTTAAAACCAGTATTCAACGTTGATCTCACAAATTGTTATACCACTTAATTCTGGCCAATATAATTGTTATTGTAACATCAATAACTGAAAATTTAGACAAAGTCACATAGTCCATGTGATTTCCTAAAGCCAGTCCATAATATATATGTTATATGACACGGCCCAACGACTAACAAATCAGTCCAACAAGAATTAGGTAAAAACACGGCCCGTATGTAGTGATCAAACGAGCCAGCCCAATCTATAACATCAATACTCGGCCTGCTAAACCAATTTGCCTAACCCTAATATTTAGGGTATTTAATACCACTAACCCTAATAATCAAACACATTTACCCTAATCATAAACTCACAACTTTCGCCCCCCCTTATCTCTCTATATCACCACTCGACAAAACAAACAGATCCAATACATCAATCCCTCACTGCCAACATAAATCAGCCACACGATGCATCTATCATCCCATTACATCTTTATTTCTTACATCCACAAATCGAATCTCACTAACCCACCATCATATCATTCTAATGTGATATCTCAAAACAAAACATAAAACACCTTTTATGTGTTCGTTGATTCGACTTCAAGATTGAACGTGGCTTCAAGATCCTTTGTGGGTCTCAGGTAGGAATTATTAAGGTGTTATTTCGTTTTGCTTCGAGACAATGATCGAATCAAAGAATGAAACTTTAACAAATTTGTTAAAGTTCTTCTTTTTATTTCGAATATTAAAAGAAGCTTGAGCTTCACATGGATCTATGATGAGGTAATGCTTCGTGCGTATGATCTTTTATAAGGTCTTTGAATATTGATTACTAACCACGAAAAGCATTTTCTGAGATCTTTATTTATTTCTGTTTTGAGTCATGGAGATGATGTAGGTTAGATAGATTTGTGGAGTTGGTGTTGTGACGATGGGAATAGGTAGATTTGTTGGATTTGGTGTATGAAATTTGTGACGAAGGGATGTTAGGTTTAGTCTTGGATTTAATTTGATGTGGGTTTATGTTGTTGCGGTTTATTGTGGCAGTTTGATGTTGTTGATGTGAATGATGATGGTTGTTATTGATGTTGTTTGTTGTTTGATGTTGTTGTTGATGTTATTATATGATCGAGTCATTCTGTCTTTCTTTTTCTACCTTCATTTCTGTTTTCTTTTCTTTTTAACTTTTGACATGGTCATGACTCATTGAGTTGACCCAGGTCAACTCAGTAAATACCGAGTTGACTCGGTTTGGGTTAAGTTGTCACAACTCACTACAAAGTCTTTTCAACTAAACTCGCTATTTTCTGAAAATTTGGGCAGCGATTCATTTAGATTTGACATAGATATTTGTCTTCATTGTACCTGTACACCAACTCGCTAATTGCTAACTCGCTACCCTGACCTGTCAACTCGCTACCTGTTCAACTCGCTAATACTTGCTTCAAGTAGCTATCTGTCCTTTTCGTACTTTTGTACTTTTTCCCTAAAAAACTAGATCTGTGTTTTTTTCCTGCTAAGTCTCTACCAAGAACATCAAATAAGCCCAAAAACACTTAGCTTAGAAAATAAGCTATTTGAGATTACAATAAGCCACGAAAATAAGCAGATATGAGAATAAGCACGAATGAGAGAAACAAACCCATAAAAATAAGCCACTACTATGACAGTTTACCCAAAGAACAAATCTGAAACCAAAAACCACCCAAATGACAGATTTGTTCATAAGTTAAGAGACCAGAAAACGATGTAGGACTTTGACCATAAAAATATGGGTTTACAGATCTGTAGATAACAAGAAATGAATAAAAATTATCAACCAGACCACGTAACCAGAATCGTGACAAAGGACAACAATGATAAATATGAGACCAACCGAACCCAAAATAAAGTAAAACCGACCCAAGATCGAAACCTAGGCGCTGATGCCAATTGTTAGAAACAAAGAATGATAGATCCGATGGTCTTGGTAGCTCAAACCATATGGTGGTCATGTTTAGAGAGAGAAAGTTAGAGAGAGAGATGGAAGGAGAGAATATGTAAAAACATACTTTGATGTGTTTGTGAAATGAATTCTTCCAACACCCTCTCCATGTGTGGAGAGGGTTTAAATATGTCTTACAAAATTCCCCTAAAATAGGCTATGGTGTGGGCTTACAGTGGGTAAAGATCCGGCCCAACATCATAAATCATACGATTACTAACAAAACTACGAGTTATGCTAAACATGAAAATACACGGGTTGACCGAGTCTTTTTCTTGATCCTAACACTACGTATTTCGTGGCCTAAATACTAACCTATCATACACATATGATACACACAACATACAACACAAGGGATACAAGATAAATGATTATCACAACTGTGATGACACAACTAAACTAATAACACTTGAAGCTTCACGTCTTTGTTAGTGTTCTTCACTAAAGATTGGAATGAGTTGATCACTTGTAATGGATTATGAAACAAATATAATGATCAAAAATATGAAAAGGATAAAAATCAAGAGAGAAAAATATTTGTGAAGAGTTGTCTAAAATGAAGACTTAAGGTTGCTATTTATAGGCAACATTTGAAATTCAAAATTTTTCCTAACCAGATGTCGCACGGATCCACGGATCCACCATAGCCTGGATCCGTCCTTTAGTTTTGCTGGATCTGTCGGTGCAGCTGGGATAACTTTTGTCTTTTTATGATTAACCCCAAATCTTAACAAAATATTGTTTTGTACTTATAAATCTAGTTTATTAGATTCTTCTAGAAGTAAAATATTTCTTATCACTAATAAGGAAAGATCTTCTAGATTTGGAAAGATTGTTTCCACTTATGGTTAATCCCATTTTGTCTTACATGATTAACATAACTAGCTTATAATTAATCATGGGTTTATTTAAATCATTTGATTAGAAAAGGTTTATACAAATGATAATATGTTTCTTTGATCATTACTATGTTTAATATGCCATATTCATTCCTTAAGTGATTTGTCATCGTCATCAGGAAACTTTGACTAAATAGCTTGTTACGTAAACTTTTACGTTGTATGGAATTATATTTGTCATTATCAAAACATATAAGATCATTAATATAAATATCGGTTTTTACGCGAAATATTTGTATAACAAAGGTTCAAGAGGAAACAAACATTTATACAAAAGTAACAAACTTCTGAACTAAGCCTCATCCACTCACTGACCAGTTCCACCTGTTATCAAAATGCTCTGGTGGTCCATTCTCAGAGTAAAAAGACTTCAGAAGAAAAGGTGTCAGAAGAAGAAGCTGCTTTCAAAGTTGAAGTTTTAATTCAAACCCAACACTATCGATCACCAACTCCTCTGAACTTAGTCTTGGCACAAGATTTCAAACAACCAACTATGGTAAACATGTTAGTCGAAAAGTTCACTGTTAGCCTATTCAAAACAACTTCATCTGAATACTCTCCAACTCCTCCCAAAGACGAAAGAAAAGGCAAGGGCATTGCAATTAAATAAGATCCATTAATGGTTCTTGTTCCTCTCATGGATGAATGAGGATCTATTCCAAAGATGCCAAATATGAATCAATTCAGCACCTCTAAAGAAGGAAAGTTGAATCTTGATGATGTAAAAGCTCAGATGGAAGAAATGCGGAGGTTGGCATTTCTGAAAAAAGAGAAAGAGAAGACAGAAAAGAAGTTGAAGAAATTGACTCCAGCTGAAATATAAGCACAAGCACAGAAGCTGGCTGAGTTTGAGGCACAGAGATCAAAGATGCTTAAAGAGTACAATTACTACATCACTTATTGGGCTGACCAGCTTCCAATCACAAAGATCAGCTACATAATCAACAATCATACCAAGGAAGTAACTATGAGGATTGAAAGGAATAATCAACCACTGAGTCTTACGGTTTACGAAAAATTTGTATTGAAGACACTGGGATTCAGTGAGTAGATTAAAGTACATGCTCTGGCCTTCAAGAATAAAACCAAAGAAAATGATGTTTTGCTCAAAAACCTCAAAGCCAAATTTTAATGGATAAAACCTAAGCTGAAAAATTAGGCATACCTCCACCACCTGAGCTAACAGCCTTTGGATTTTCCACTGTTGAAAAGAAGAGAACAAAAAGCTCAGAGATCCTGAAGGAAATCTTTGTAACTGAATACATTACTGTGGATGGAATGCATAGGAACTTGATTCCTCCTCAAGGGGTTGTAGGGTCTAGAGGATTGGTCATCACTGAACCAGAGGCTGGAATTTTCTTCTAGAATAGGAACTTTGACTTGGCTTTCTAGAGAGAAAATGAATTCCATCTGGCCACTACCCTACAACTGATCAGAACTTAAAGTGCCATATAAAGGCACACTCCAGAGGCTGAAGAGATGTACAAGAAGATGGAGATGGCAATAGAGGCTAGGAATGATGTGGCTCTGGCTAGAAAAATTGTAAAAAAAACCTAGATGGTCTTGGAATGTAATGAATTAATAATATCTTTTGAGTTTTCCTTTATGAAATTATGTGTAAGAATAAATTGTGTACTCACTTACTATAATTTTTTTACTTAGCATAATTTGTATTCAAATAGGGGGAGATTGTTAGGATAATTCAGAGCCCAATGATCGTTGCCTAGATTTAAACAGAAATTAGGCTAAGTATTAAAAGACCCGCTGACTGGTATCAGCTTGTATTGAAGGACTCGCTGAGTGTAAAGTCTCAACGAGCAACCTCAAACGTATTCAAGTCAAAGACATTGTCAAGGAAGTCGAAGATTACTTGAAGACATACTCATCAGCTGGGATGGATATCAGCTGGTATGTAGAAGGAATACACTGATGGTTTAAGGAGAGTCAGGGGTGGCAATACCCTGATGATCCTATTACCCTTTGAAGAAGAGCAAGCTGAACTTAGCTTCTCTAAGTGACATTTAGGCCGGATAAGTTAATAAAGCATTATAGCGGGACAATATGGTGTTTGACTTAAAGCCTGAACCAAAGTACGAGTTTGTGAAAGTTATAAATAGTTGGCAGACAAAAGTAAGGGTGAGATGTTTCCAAGAATGGACGTGCATTAAATGCTTTGTACGTCCACCATAGAATTCTTGACATGTCGCAACTGCCCCCACTAAGGATACAACATCGTATCACTATAAATAGAGAATGTTGTAAAGAGTAAATGCTATCGCTTTAATTGTTGTAGTTATTATATGCATTGACTCCTTTGTCGAACTTATAATTGAGTCCTCTGATCCTATCAGCTGGTCTACATAAGTTCGCTTGTAAACTTGATACTTTGTCAAGTTTACTTGTTCAAAGGGTAATCTCACATTATCATTCAATTTGTGCGATCCATAGCGCATTGTAATACTTTGATTATATCAATTAAGCATTACACGATTGAAAAGTTATTACTTGTGTTATTTACTCTTGATAAGTGTTATACTTCCATATAGACTTGTAAATTGGGACTTTCAATTGGTATCAGAGCAGTTTGATTTATAAAACACTTTATAAACTGTTCTTTATTTTAAACAAATAAAAATCCAATCATGTCTGGAACTGTACCACCTATCCCATCACCTTTAGGAACTAATACTAGTAATCTTTCAAGCCCTAACCGAACTTACTCTATTCCATTTGACATCACTAACAACGCTACTACAACTAATGTAGTCTAGAATGTTGTTAATGAGGACCTCCCCCAACTTCTTGATGCAAGAGGAGGTTCTCATGTCACAAATGTTCCTGCATTTAGAAGGACTTGAACCATATGTCATTAAGATTTTGGAAAATAGACCTTTTGTACCTATGTGACCATTGTCCATATACTTACAAATCCTTTGATCAAACCTAAAAAAATAGTCACCTGAAGACAGACGTCTTGCTAATCAAGACAAAAGACTTAAAAGTATCATAATTTCTTGCCTACCAAATGATGTCATGATGTCTGTTATAATTTCTTGCGTAGCCGTAGTCTAAAAATGTTGAGGGTGGAGTCGCTGGGAGATCATCCCCTAATCAAGTACGGTTTCAATACCATGGAAAGGTCGACACACGCTGATATAGCAAACTCAAACAACTTGGTGACGGTTAGGAATGAATTGATGGGAACCATTGCTGAGAAGGAAGAACTCATTAAGAATTACAGAGCAATGTAAAAGCTTGAATCATGTTTTAGTTCTTATTTCGTACGCTTACATTCGGTATTTCGTATGATTTCTGTATTCTCGTATTATAGTATTTGAATTTTTATTTGAATGAACAAAAAATATTTTCTTAGAAAATGAAGAAAAAAAAGTGACGAATACCATGCTATTGGTATTTTGCTAGAGATGAGATTTTAGTTATTAGTATGTTATTGAGAGCCTGCTGAGGTGACGTTGAAGTAACATAACAATAACATGTTATTGAGGCTTAGCTCACCTATATATACATTTATAATGTATAAGGTATTTTTGTATTTTTGACTAGATTTGTTGAAACAAAATTTTACCATGCCATGAATTCGAAAATAATGTATGTTTTGCTAATGAAACCACAATTTAACCATAAAGAAATGTGACTGATAGAAAGCAATGATGATTGATGAGGTAAGTTCTCAACTTTCAATAGCGAAAATTTTCGCAGTAACCATTTGGAAAACGTGTAATCTAAGAATGACCCTGACAATTTTTTTTTAAAATTTAGCCTTTTAGATCGCGTGCCTGCACCAGCGATTCACTTTTGCACACGTGTTAAGCTCTTAC
>BQNB010005704.1:57263-100917 GCA_026074375.1 Tanacetum coccineum
GAAAAAATCTGTTTTCAAATATATATTTGAATAAAACATTTATTTTAATTACAAAAATATTTTGTCCAATTCATTTTTGTAAAAAAGTTTGGTTACATTTATAAAAATGTAAAGTTTATGACAAAAATGTATAACTTTGATCATTTAACAAATTAATCATTTGTTTGTACATACCTTAAGTGATTTACGTCGAAATGGAAATTTACGACTAATAACTTGTTTACGTTTGATTTTACGTAGAATGTTTTTACATTTTGTGATTATCAAAACGTAGAGAAGTCGAAAAATATAAATAACGTTTTTAGACATTATTTGTATTAACATTCTTTTTAATAGATCAATGATTATTAATAAGGTTTTGAAGATTTTTAATAGATCAATGTATTTATTAGTAGATCTGGGTTTTTATAGTATTTTGCTATAGCCGGAAAGTTGCTTCCGTCGCCACCACTCTCTCGCAGGAACGCCACTGCCACTGTTGTATCACTGGAAGGTTCGTTTTATAGATCTGAGTTTTTACAAAACCTTTTACGTTTTTTGTTATATCTCTGTCTCGCCAGAATTTTTTATGCTTTCTTATAGATCTGTCTCGCTGGAAATTATTTTTGCGTCTTTTTGTTTTTCTTATAGATTTATCTGGCCGGAAAAAGTGTTGCCGCCGTTTTAGTCTCACCGGATACCTTGATGATTTCGTCCCCGTATCACCGGAAACCTTATTGTCGCCGCAAATTATTTTGTAGTAAAAAAATAAATAAGTTTAATGTAAGTTATTTTAGATGTTGATCTATGATGGAGGAAATTAGGTAGACACAATTGTCAAGAAATGTCAGTGTGTAGCTAGCTTATGTGACTGGAAAAAAGTAGAAACATAAACACGTCAATCGAGTAATACATAGCTTAAGGTTTCAACTATGATAGCTTTTAAAAAAAATTAATATTTGATACGGGGAAAAATCGAGAACTTTAATTTGAAAATTGCTTAAGAATGTTACCACTTTAATTTGAAAAATGAAGTCTTTTTGTGGGACTTATGTAACTTTAATAATTCAATTTTTATATACACTAACTTAAATAAATTTTCTATGTAAAATAGAATATAACAAGATTTGAAAACCTGTGTTTCGCTGCGGCGAGTTTTGTTTATTGTGTTTTAGCTTATAGAAGTCCCTAGCCGATTTCTACTTGTTTGAGTATTTGGCAATTTACTTACGGATGTATATTTGCCCCATACAATATATACAACGTGACATAAGGAATACTACTTGATGTCTTTGACAATGAAAGCAAGGCCGCATCAACCAAAACTTAGGAACCTCTGCAATGAAAGCAGACACACATTAACCGAAACTTAAGGTAGCTCCGAGAAGTCTCTTTTCAGTTTCTTCTATATAACCCTATCCATGATACGCCAGTTGGGCTCAACATCATCAAGATAGTCATCGATCTACACCGAGAACAAAACACATAATCATTAATATAACGTCAATACAACTTATACACACTATCACTATCAACATGTAATCCTCAACTAATAAAAGATTAAAAATACGATAAAACTTACGTGTATTTCCTATACTACATTTGTTAAAAGCATTATGGCAATTTGGTATCATGAATTATAGGCATGCAGTTGGGGTAATGTCCCCTTATCCAAAAAGAAGTAAAGAAAAATTTATAGTAACCCAATCTTGACTATCATTTTCGTAATTAATTCAATCAATTGCAGCTTGCATACCTTTTATTTTATTTGATCTGGTACAACAACTATTTATAACGAAGTGCTTAGGGAGCAAACAAATTCATGTTATGTTATATCTCTAATAGGCCAAATGGGTAAGATAGAAATAGATTAGCTTATAATAGAAAAGTTAATGGGTCGAAAGTCACCCAACGGGTTTGAAAATATTACATCCTTATTAAAACGATACAAAAAGTAAACTGAATAAAAAAACAACTGTTTATGGTTAAATTATTAGCACATAGCATAAAGTAGCTCGTTTTGAGTTAAATTTGGAGTCATTTAATAGTATTTACTTCCTACTGTTTATTTATGTGGTATACGATTTTCTTGTTTATTCAAAGTTACAAAAAACTTAAATCTGATATAAAGTAGGTAACGTTAACAGAAAGTAGGTACTGATCTTACAACAATATATAATGAAATCAATGACCTATGTTTTTTGTAAATTCATATTATCTAAAATGACTCTTTGTTTATATTTCATGTGTAACCATACTTGGGTTAGTCCAGCCATTATATTTCGTCTAGGCCGTTGAGCAAGGAGTTGTTGTTGATGTTGTGGTTAATCTCTGCAATCTATGCCTTTGTTGTTGCTGGAATTATCGATGATGTTGTTGCTAATGAGCTTGTTGTTGTTGTTGTTGCAGGGAGGGTGTATTCATCATATTTGTAGCAGACCTCGATGAGTTTGCATATGGCAGTGGTGATGCTGGCGTGTTATCAAAGGATGACGTCCTAGTCTCACCAGGTAAAGCTGCTGCTTGTCCCATTAGTTGTGATCTAGAACCCTATTGAAATTTTCTTTTTAAGCATTAAGGAGCAACAACACCATGAAGTATAAGAAGACGTCATATCTAACCTGAATTAATGCTCCTTCGTTGTCTACAAAATTTGTAACCATAGGAGGGGTATTCTTCACATACATAACTGTAAATAAAGACGCCATCTTATTGTCGTGTGCATGGACATCTATGAATTTAATAATAGTATGCTTTTGAGCACATACCATATGATTCAGAAATGGTCTGTACATTGTCGCCTACAGGTAGCACATCTACCAGATGAACTGGAAGTGCTGGTATGAGTTGCCTTTGATCTGGGGGTAAACGTAAGCCTACAATAAAACAACAAAATTTTACATGTATGAACATCCTTTTCTATAACAGAAAAGCTTCGAATCTTATCAGTTTTTACTTGTAATTGTACCAACATAATATATTTAGCCATGTGACTAAAATCAACCGCATATCAAAATTATGTAACCATGATCTGAATTTTCAAAAGTAGTAGCATGCCACAGTGTTACCAGGTAAAAGATAATTAAGTTGTAATAGGCATAAATTTCACCCATTAGGCCGTTATAAAATGTCATACGGGGTCAACCTAGAAAGTTCAATTAATTGTGAGATATGCATTACCTTATTTCAGAAATCTCTCATGTCCGATTTCCGCACAACAACCAATACATACCCTAAATTTGAGTGATGGTTATGTCCAATGTGAACTAAAAAAAAGGTTCTAACACATACCTTGTAATAACTATTTCTCTTCATGTGCCTGTATCCACATGCATATGAGTATGCCAAAGGTGGAAACACTTTTTCCTCTATGTTATCATCACCAGCATCATCATCATCTAATTGAATCAGTACATAAAACCAAATGAGATTCCTTAAACTCATTATTCATTCTCAAATGATTGAAACACTAATGCATTTCTGCTCACCAATAGCTTTATTTCCTTTAACGTCTTCTTCAGATAGGTAGAATATTCTCGCTTACAACCTGTTTAATTGCTTGTTATAGAAAAAAAGTCATCATTAAATCATCTAAATTTCTTAATAAACACTTAAAAATCTAAACTTGTGATCACCATAATTTTACCTGCTTTAAAGTTTCGACATCGTTAGCGCCATCATCACACATCAAAGTAATCCTTCCAGATGATTTGAAAGTAGTCATGATAAGCTCTTTTTGCTGGTGCAACCCTTGCAAACACCTGATATATAGAAGCGCCGCCTAGTTAGAATAACACCATTACAGCTAATAATCTTAAACTTATAATTTTCTTCTAATCTCAACCTCCACATATTAGAACTCATTGTAATCATACTCTTTATACTATACATATACATACTCAAACACCTTATTTTACTTGCTTATAGTATCTCTTACATATGCATTACCTAATTATCTTGTTAAGTGACTTGAGGAATCAACTTATCTTCAACTCATTTCATCCTAGTGAGAATAAACCTTTCAACTCATATGTCGTAGTCGTGCCATGTTTTTTAGTCACTGGCTGCAAGATAAAGACATAGTCAATGAAAAAAGCGTAAACTTGCTTGTGTTGTAAAAGTTACAATCATACTCGATACAACAATAATTTGTTAGATATCATCGCATAAACTGCTTATTTTATCACAAAATAAGCAAAGGCACGTTAAATGACACGAAACTAAGCAACAAGATCATTTGGATGAGCATTACAGATCCGTAAGGATAAGACTCGGTTTTGGTCGATTTAGCTATGGATACAAAGTTTGAAAGACGTAGTTGATGAAATTGCATAACATATTGTATGACTGGCCAAGGTACATATTTATAACACAGTTACGAAAGCGATAAGAGGGTTGTTATGAAGTTTCCTATGCATCGAAACATAAACGGCACATCCAATAATAATTCCAGGCCTATGGGCTTATTTGAATTTGAAAAAGCTCATTTATCAACTTATCAAGCTGGCAAAATAAGCTAGTCCGTATATGAACCGTTGATGAAAAGGTAACCTCTTTTCCATTTACCAATTTGGCTGCACTTTTTGCTTCCAAACAGTAAATACGGGCGAAGAGTAAACGTATGCCAAAGAAAGGACGATGCGTGGTAAGCCTTTAAATACACTTCACCCCATCTAACCAACTTCGTAAAGCAATATACATGGTCTTTCATAACCGTACATTCGATTAGCAAAGGAAAGCTGCTTCATTAAACAATTATGCACAAATATATTATGTATACAGATACCAAAGATGGGATTAAGTGGTGGCTTCAATTTACATATATATTTTATTATGAGTTAATAAAGTGCCTTCTCCATACTTGTTTGTGCCCATTTCATATAAATAAGCCATAAGCTTAACTAAGCAACCGCATAAGCCTATAAAAAGTAACTCTACCAGCTTAACCACAAAAAACCCCAAAAATTATAGAAAGCACTAAAATTTATAAATAAAAGCCGAAATTAACAAAACCCCCAAATTATGACAAAACCACAATTTCAAAATTCAATTTTTTTTATATGTTTCTTAACATCTAAAACATAAAAATCTGATGGTTTGTTCATGGATGATAAATTGAAACAAAAAACTAAAAAGGTTAAATAAAAGAAACAACCAAAACTTACAAAAAACCCAATTCTTTTAACCCGGACTGTGTGCGGCAGCCACCAATCCTCAATCGCAACCGCCACTTCAATAACATAAGCAGCCTGAATAAGAAATTTCGAACAACCCCTAAAAGTAGTTGTGCTAATAAGTAATCCCAAATACCCCAAATAAGCAGTCTTAATAAGCAGGCGGTTGCAATTTTCTCAAATCAGACCTTCAATCTTTACTTTGTTCTGCTTTGTGAATGGCTCTTTAGAATGATTTATGTTTTTCTGTGGGTTTTAGAGAGAGAGGGTGGGTGAGATCCACATCATCTGGTGTGTGTTTTTGGGTTTGGTGAGAAGCCGGTGGGTGAAAAATGGAGAGGTGGATGGTATATGGATTTGTGAATCATCCCACTAAATGAGTTTGTGAGTAGCATGTTAGTGTTAGCGGAGAGAATCGTTTAAGAAGCAGTATTATTTAAGTGATTAAAATATTGTTAAAATGATTAAAATAATAGGTAATGCTCATGTTGTGAGAGGATGCAAGTCAATTTTAGTATATAGTAAAATGAATATAAAACCATAGATTGGAAATATGACATGTTTGAAACTCAAAGCCATATGAAAGCTAAGTTACTATAATGACGTATTTGTCGTAATTTTATGACATGCTTCTGAAGAGTTTTATGACATAATTTCGTAAACATATATCCAGTTTTTCTAACGCAAAATAATTACTACTGCGTACATTTTGTAACGCAAAATAAATTTTGTAACACACAGTAAAAGACACACAAACACACAAGAAAACACACACATCCCCATTTTTAAGTAAAAAAACCCAAACCGATGCTCGTTGGTTAACCAACGGGCGAGCCAACAAGGGTCGACCAACGAGCACCACTGGTGCAGAAACGCACCCTAACGCCGACCACGTCAGACCAACAAGCTGGGGTTGCGTTACTGCACCCCATGCTCTTAGTACCATCTTATGTTCACTTAAAAAGATACACATATTCAACAAAAAGTCGATAACCACTATTATCTTAAATATAAATAAAAAATGAAAGCTTTAGCGGTTAAAAAAATTATTCGCATGAAACAATTCGTTGTCACCTCTATGTGCACCCTACTTTATTGTTGTCGAAAACTATACAACAACGCTGTCACCTTTATGTGCATTCTACTTTATTGTTTTATCTTTGAACGTTACATGAAACACTTACCACAATATCGCAACTATAATTGTTTGCCGCTAAAAAATTCCGTTGTTATGCACGGATACTCGTCTAGTATACTTTACAAAAGTTTATTGATAATAGTTTACCCTGCAAAGCATTGACAACAAATAATTTATTTTTTATTTTGGTTTTTTTATGGTGTTAGTCATTGGATGATTTTCCGAGATGGCGTGGAGATAGTGGTGCAGTATGGAACTCGAGTTCGGTAGCTCAACCTAGCTTGGCTCTTGAGATTTGGCGTAAGCTCAAGCTCGGTTTGATTACTTTGCAACCCTTTGCGATGCAGGCTAGAACAACTTGAAAGAAAAGTTGGATAGGAGTATGAACGAGCTCGAGTTAGGCTCGTAATGTGATTTAATGTTAACTAACTCGAAATATGCTCGACTACTCATTTGTAGCTTTAATCGTACGAAGGCAAGAAAATACGGGTTTCTTTTTCGGAGGTGATTTGTACATATTTTTTTTAATGATGGATGAAAAAAAAAAATTACAAACCACCTTTACAAGCCCAATAAATAAACAAAAACGTTTCTTTCACACAACCAAAATTGATCAAATAACACGCAAACCTACCCGAAAGACAACTCCAAATATATTAGGGTTTAACAAAACTCAATAACACCTTCATCACCACCTTGACAAGAAAAATGGGTAAAACCAAAACAAACCCAGAAACCCCAAATCTAAACACACCATCATCATCATCAAACATATTCCAAACCCTTTTCAACAACACCCCACAAGACCCAAACAACACAATCTTTTCAGATTCAAACCCATTCAAAGCCAAACCAAACACCCTCCAAAAACTACTCTCATTAGACATTGACAGCCCACAAAAAACAAACAATACCCATATCTCAGAATCATCAATTTTGCAAACCAAACGAAAAAAATCTCAAAAAGATGACTCAGATGATGATAAAACTGTGAAAAAACCAAAGGGTGGAGATGGGTTTTTGGTAAAAAATGATAAAGATGTGAACTTGGTGAAAAAAGAGAGGAAAAGAGATGAAGTTGAGGCTGAGTATGAGGAGAGAAAGTATGGAGGGGTGGATGTGGATAAGGGAGAAGATGAGGGGGTCAAAGTGAAAATTGGGGAGAAGAGGAAGGGAGTTGGTAGAGGTGATGATAAAACTGTGAAAAAACGAAAGGGTGGAGATGGGTTTTTGGTAAAAAATGATAAAGATGTGAACTTGGTGAAAAAAAAGAGGAAAAGAGATGAAGTTGAGGCTGAGTATGAGGAGAGAAAGTATGGAGGGGTGGATGTGGATAAGGGAGAAGATGAGGGGGTCAAAGTGAAAATTGGGGAGAAGAGGAAGGGAGTTGGTAGAGGTGATGAGCAGCTGCTTGTGGCGAAAGAAGGGTTTGATGATGAGGAGAAGTTGTTGAGGACTGTTTTTGTTGGGAATTTGCCGTTGAAAGTGAAGAAGAAGGCGTTGTTGAGGGAGTTTGCCAAGTTTGGGGAAGTTGAGTCCGTGCAGATTCGGTCTATTCCGTTGTTGGATGTGAGTTTGTTTGAATTTGTTTGAGTTTTTGTTAGTTTGGTTTGGTTAGGTTAAGACGAGTTGGTTAATTTGGTTTGTTGTGTTTTTTGTTGCAGGATAAGACTCCCAGGAAGGGTGCTATAATTAAGAAGCAAATCAATGATGCGGTTGACAGGTAATTGCTTGGTATATGTTTTACTGATTATTAGAACGCACTGCTAATTAATAGTGATACTAACCTGCATTAGGTTAGTTGGATCATTTTTTCATATGGTCAGTTAATGATATATATGTTTTACATGTTTGACAGATTATAGTAACTTACGATGAAATTTATAGTATTAGTAACATGCATTTTGTTACCAATGGTTAAATGAGCATTTGTTATAAATACATGCTACGAAAACCATGAGCTAAAAAACACTTTGATATTTTTCACAGTTTCTTAGTATTACCACCAGGGGCGGACTTATGTTTAAGGTTTGGGGGGGCGGTGCCCTCCATGGCTAGACCAAAAAGCTGAGATTATAGTGTAGTTTTTCTTCAATTTTGAGCCTTTTTTTAAAGTGCCCCCACTCAAAACTCAAATTGCCCCCCACTCACGCACTAAAGTCAACATTTAACACTCTAAAACCTTAAAAGTCTTCATTTGTAAGCGATAATACTCGATTTTTCATCCTGATCCTAGTTTTTATCCTAGTTTTTTTCGCCGTATGTTGTTTCTATTGTCGAAAAAAAAAATTGCCCCCCACAATTCAATTTCCTGGGTCCGCCACTGATTACCACTTAAACGTGAAAAAGTATCATGCTATGCAATGACCAGAACTATATGTTATGGTAATATTTTTAACCTTGTTATGCGATCATGTTCATATTGAAGCCGAAACCCTCATTTTGTTGATATATTTTATTCAGGTCTTAAATGTATTTGTAAACTCATAGTTTCCATGTGCATAATTGTGAAATCGTGTAGTACGGGTCGATGTTTCATGAGAATAGCTCTGGTGTAAAGTTGGACCTATTTATATGCCTTTAAATGTTTAAATATGCTTTTGTTCGTTAGAGATGAAATTGTGTAGTACGAAGTGGATGGTCCATGATAACAGCTGTGATGTGTGCTTAAATATGAAATTGTGTAGCAGAATTCTTATGACAATAGCTGTGGTGTAAAGTTAGATTTTTTATTTCTAAATGTTAAATCATGATTATCATTAAAGATGATTTGGTTGGTGAATACAGGGTTAATGCATACATTGTTTTTAAGACGGAGGATTCTGCTCAAGCATCTTTGGCGCATAACATGGCAGTTGTAAGTTTATATCTTAAAAGCTTAATGCTTGTTTTCCATTTCACCAGAAAAGTTACCAGCAGTATAAAATTGATTATGGCACAATGTATCTTTATGTGATGTTACTTGTGTTGAATCTTGTTGAATCTTTTTGTGGGTTCATTTATACATGGATGTTTATCACAATTAGCCCATTATATAGAACGCAGTATTCTACCATAATGAACATAATTTGGTGTTTAGACTTTAAAGGATCTCTCTTTTTCAGTCAATTGGCTTGAAATATGTTTGGATGACTTAATTTTTTAGTCATTTTAATGGAATATGCTTATGGATTAATATGATGTTTGACTTACTAGTGTATGGAACATTGTGTATTATGTAAGACCATTACAGGCAGATCAATAATTATATGTGTTCGGTCTTTTTTATCTAGGTGGGTGGAAATCATATTCACGTAGACAGAGCTTGTCCACCTCGCAAAAAGTTGAAGGGAGAGAATGCTCCACTTTATGACAGTAAAAGAACTGTGTTCATCGGTAACCTCCCATTTGACGTTAAGGTATATATTTTTTGCTTAATTCATAGTAGTGCTTAGGCTGTACATTTTTACTTAGAGTTGGTAGTATGGGCGGGTTGGGTAACATGACAATACAGGTTCGGGTCAAGGCTTAATCTTGTATGGGTTGAAACGGGTCAGATTGATTTAAAATGAGACAATTTTTGACCTTTTGACCAAAAGAGTTTGGTTTTCGTGTTTAGTTTGTTAAGTATGAGTATATGACTACAAAATACAACAAAAATACCCAATCCAGCAGAAGCCGGGTATGGGGAAGTAGAATGTAGACAGTCACACCCCTACCCAAGGGTAAAGGGACTGTTCCAGAAAGACCTTCGGTACGCGTTAAATATGATTATTTAAGAAACTATTTTAATTAGCGATTTTGGTGGTTGTGTGCGTTAAATATATGCTTTAAGCGTTTTTCTATTTGTTTGACTAATTGACCTGTTATTTTGTTTCTATGTCTACTGATGTTTTTTTCTATTCAACCTGTTAGAGATAACACATAACCGAAGCCGACCTGTTGATAAGCAAGCTATTGCCACTTGTAGCTATTACTGATATTGGTACATTTTTCTTTGTCTTTCAGGACGAAGAACTTTATCAGTTGTTTAGTAGCTTTAACAATCTGAAAGACTGCATTGAGGCTATTCGAGTTGTGAGAGATCCTGGTACAAGCATGGGAAAAGGCATTGCTTATGTCTTGTTCACAACAAGGGTACGTGTATAATGCACACATTTAATATCTATTAAATTGTATCACACCTTTATTTTTTTTAATCATATCATATAAACCAATGAGCAATGATATAGAGACCTAAAATATAAGCCTAACTGCATGCCTAACCACATCGTCAAGTAGCACATCACAATCACATGCATATTTTCTCACTCCTAATCTTCACTTTTGATTTTGACACAAGTTTTGATCTTGTTGTTAGGCATATATTTAGGCATAGATCTTAGGTATGAGTATCATTTTCCTAAACCAACCCTATACCTCATTCACCAAAAAAAAAAACACTATACCTCATTATGCCTCAAAAATTGCAACGCAATAAGTTCAAGTATCAATTACTATATGTATTTCAGGAAGCTGCAAATACGGTGGTACGGAAACATAAACTGAAGATCCGAGACAGAGAGCTTAGGTTATCTCATGCCTTAAAAGCAAACCCAACACCATCCAAACAAAAGGAATCGTCATCTTCTAAGCCAGCTGTGGCTGGAAACCTGTCTTATCAGGGTATCCGTGCTACCAAATCTGGTGGTGAGAAAAAGTTTGCCACAAGAATCGCAAAACATGTGAGGACTGAATCGAGAAGTGAAAACGCGGTGAAGAAAAAAGTACGTTCAGAAAAGAGGCCTTCGGTTGCTGCTAGAAAGGCTGCGGCAAATGCAGCTAGAACTGGCGGTGATGGTGGTAGTGGCAGTGGTGGCATTAAACGTAAGCAAGAAAGCCGTACACCACAAAGTAATACCAAAAACAAGAAACCAAGGAAATTTAGATAGGTGTTTTGTTATAAAAAAATTGGAATTTATCAGTTGTTCTATACTTTGTATTATTATTGTTGAATTGGTTTAATGTTTACATCAAAAGAATTGGTTTAATATGATGTTAATGCTCTTTTCAGTTCATGATGGTTTTTGTTTTGTTCTGCTTGTACCATCTGCCAAGCTTGACGCAGTCATGGTCCAATCTGGTTGGTTTTGATATGGTTTAGTTTTAATCTCTTATATCGGGTCATGGGTTTGTTAGTACTGCTTCGTAAATATATGCTCCTGGTTCATGTGTCGGTTTTGATACAATCTGGTTTAGTTCTATTGTTGTTGGACCAGCCACCTGTAATATGTATTTGGCCTGATGTACGTTCTCTAAGTAACTCTTTTTATTGACTTACAGGTAAACTTATTTCTTTAATTAATAAATTTAAGTAATCCCATTAGTATTAATTTGTAAAGTTTTTTACTATAGCTTGAACATGACATATTTAATTGACCTTGTCAAAAAGTCGAAGCTTACAATCCGAGTCTGCTTGGACTTGACCTAAATCTGTTTTTGACTAATACTTGTATGTAGGGGTGTACAGAAACTATTAAGTATGATTGAGTAAATGAACAAACATGAATAAAAGTCGGCAACTCGGCATGCTCATACGATAGACGTCCGATTACATAATACACTATATTTGATTTTAATACTCCGTAATATTCTAAGCTACTAGTATAATATCAGTGGTGATTTTTCAAATATTTACCATAATCAGATACACAAAGCCACAAAGGGAAAAAAATCCACAATAAATGAAAGGTTTTTCTATCTTGTGCCATGGTGATTTGTTTCCATAAATTATGTTATTTCTATGTAAAACAATGATAAATATGGTAAATTATGTTATAGATAATAATAAACTTAAAGCGCAAGTCACAAACATTATATTTAGGTATTATGTTATGCAGTAACAAAGTAGTAAAAATATAGATGTCAAAAGGTATAAAAATATTGCAAATAAAAAGGTCGGGTTGAAATTGACAAGAAAGTTAAAAACAAAAATAACACCGACTAATAAACTTAGAGCGTTGAACGAATTACCACCGACTAATAAACTTAGAGTGCAAGTCAGAAACATTATATATACTAGGAAACCAGGTTCGTAAACCATAAAAACTTGTATTCGATCCACATTCTTTTCTCTCCCTCAAAAACTGCATCTAGGCTTTCAATCTTTTCTTTAAAGTTTGTAATGGCTGCTGATAAAGGGAAAAGGAAGCGTCTTGACTGTGAGTTTGATGAGATATCTGTTTCTCGACCCTTCAAATATCATAAGGGTGGTTATTTTGAAGAAGAGTACGATCAAGAAGGATGGTTTATTGGTTATAGGTATAGAGGTGACAAGGCGGGTTATGTGTGTAGAGAGGATACCGATGACGAGGTTGACGAAGAAGTGTCTAGTGGTCGCTTGGCTCAATATGGGGACGGGGACGGTGAAAATAGTAGTGAACATGAGGGTGCTAATTATGAAGAAGAGTATTGTGCTGAAGGATGGTTCATTGGATATAAGTACAAAGGTGACAAGGCCGGTTATGTGGGTAGAGAGGATACCAATGAGGCTGATTATTCGGACGAAGAGTCTAGTAACGGTGATTTTGTAAAAAAAAGAGGTGAATCAAGACTATACTGAAGATAAAGCGGTATATTGTGATAAGGTTGGTTCATCGGATACGCCACAAAGTAATAGCAGAAATAATGAAAATTTTATATGTATGATATACCAAGAAGCACAAGTTTTTGTATGATGTTTACAGCAAAAGAATTACTTTTATATAATAATGTTATATGATCTTTTTATGATACTTCTTATTCTGTTTGATTATCTTGTCTCTTTTAATCCGGTCATGGTTTTATATGGTCTAGTTGGTATGTGGTCGTGGACTTGTGGTTCCATATGGTCCAGTGCAAGGTTTCATCTGGTCTAAGTTCATTTTTTGTATCTTTTTTGGACCTTCGGTCGAGTTTGGTTAATTTGCGGCTCGCCATCTTCTTTCTAGTTGTGAGTTTTAGAAACCAGTTTTTATATCATCATTCAGTACTTGGTATGACAATTAAAACTTTGATGATTCTGAACGTTTACTAAAAGTTGTACCCAATAATGAAATACATGTAAATATTTTTTGTAGATCAAAACTACTCAACCATTCAGACGCTGGATGTACACAGTACTGCTTTTCTTATTGGTTTGTTTATGAAAAGGAAATAAGTCATATTCACTTGTCGTGCGGTTGTTCAGATAAAAAAAGTCACAAAAACAATAAAGTAATTTCAGAAAATAAGTCATATTCACTTTTCGTGCAGTTGTTCAGATAAAAAAACAGAAAAAAAAGGTCACAAAAACAAGAAAGTAATTTCAGAAAATAAGAAGAAAAAAATCTGTCTGGGACCATTTTCAGTTTTAGTTTTATGTTAAGATTAGTTTAAGTTTATTATTAATACTGGACCGTTAATTTTTAAAATTACCGCTTTTATCCTGTCTTGGACTCAAATCGGTTCAATTCCACATAGTTTCGGGCTGTTCTTTACCCGAGGGTAAGACTGATCAAGGACTGGCAGTCCAGAACCGAGGGGATTCTAAATGGGCCGATCTTTGTAAACTACTTTGGACGAATTCAGGACCAGTTCAGTTTTAGAGTGTTCTGCACAACTACTTAATATAAAACAAGTCTGATCAGAGTTTTTACATGATACTATCATGACACCAGCAACTGAGAACCAAACTACATAACTATCCAACTTTAAAGTCATAGAACATTCCGACGTATTTCTTCATAGACCTTGAGGCTCAACATCAACCACCAGATATTCTAAATAGAAGCCGAACTCCCAGTTGATGCTACATCTGAGATAAACCATACATGTAACTGTTTGTTCTTGTTGGTTATCAATGTATGTGTAATGGAGATGATCCTAATGAGAAATAAGGTGCCTATCGACTGTATGTCATAAAGGTCTTCAACTGTACGCAATTCACCAAGAGCTATTCCAGCTTGTCAAAATACAAGTGAATTAGAGCTTGAAGTTTATCAAATCAAATAATCAATAATCACCACAAAAAACTATATTCTAGATGGCGTAAAACGATCTAGAAGGTTGCATCTTAAATAAATGAGCCGAATCAATGTGTTTCCCTTCAAGCTAAAGCTCCAAAATAACAAAATTGACCCATTAAAGAAAGTTTAGACCCGTTTACCCAAAGAAGAGTCAAAATTCCCACCACTAAGAAAGATTGGTCGATAGCAGTCACCAAAAGCAACCATTAGATTTGCAGCACTTTTCTATTCGGAATATACAATGACCTTATATACATTCTTTACGTCACAAAAAGAAAAATGGTGAGTTTGGTGAAGCAACGTTAATAAACGTGTTGGGCAAAATTGGAGTCACCCTTAAGAAAAGCATGTAATTCAGCAACCGCCCACGTCTTTTTGCCACCTAAGCAAATAAAAACCAAATCATATACTTTCTCAATAGTAAAAGAGATGACGACTCATGAGGGGTTGTAATGACCATATTGACCCTCTCACCTGATCTTGGAAGAAATCAAGTTTATCAGGCCAAAGAGATTAGATAAGTGGTCGACCTTTTAATTTAGACAGAAAGTAGCAAGAAGATGCACCTGCGGTTGCAGCAAACACGATCAAAGCAACAGTTCATGGAATCATAAATGTTTGCATAAAGATGTAGACGGTGCAATATCCATCTAGAACTTGCATTGTGTAGTCACTTGTGTAGCTCTCGACTCTCGAGATGATCTCTGGAGAAAAATCACAAAAAAATATTAATAGTAGCCTGTTAAACTGATTATTGTAAAGCACTAGAAATTAACATTAAGAGTAACCTGCATTGGGCTAGTTAGACCATATTTTCAGATAGTAGTAACTTACGATGAAACTGTTAGTATTAGTAACGTGCAATTTGTTACCAATGCTTAAATGAGCATCTGTTAAAAATACATACTATTTAAACCATGAGCTAAAAAACACTAGTATTGACATTTCTCGCAGTATCTTACTAGTTACTATTATCAGTAAAACATGAAAAAGGTATCAGGCTAAGCAATGAACAGAACTTAATGTTGATATGTTGTGTATGATCATATGGGTAACAATGTTATGCAATTCAGCAGTTAAATAAATTTGTAACTTATAATTTCCACGTTCTTAATTGTGAAAGTGTGTAGTACGGAGTATGTGTTTCATGACAATCGGTGTGGTGTAAAGTTGTGATACGAACCTGCATTACTATAATTTATCAGTTAGTTCTTAAATTATCGCTGAAAAAGTGGAACGCCGTATAGATAGCGAGCCCATTCTTAAAATACAACGCAGTCACTTGCTGTCTTGCAAACCAAAACAAGTTCAAGGAAAGAGAAATTTGATATATTTACATAATAGAACTCATCCACACACATGGTATGCCAACCAATATGTTCGACCCACACCAACCATGGAGCATATGCATGACAAAATTAAGGACCTGCAAATCCCCATGGGGTATGGTAGTCGTAACCCATACAAGTGGCGCTCTTGCTCCTAGGCTTCATTCCTGTGTATTTATCCTACATGGGATCAAACCAATCACCTGGAAAGGTCATTTGAATACGCTTTGCCCTTTTGTTCATTACCCTTTTCTTCTTACCACGTGGTGTATGATCCGTAAGAACAAAGTTGCACAATGATTTACGACCGTCTTCCCACTCGAGTCTAACTTTTGTCTCATATACACCAAGTTTCCCTTCTTCAATGGCCTCTATGGTCATGTAGAAGTAATATTCTGTCCGTCTCATTTTTATATATGCGCACTCCATGAACTCAAAATCACGGAGGTTCTTGTGTACTCCCTCCTTGACAGACTTCTCAATTGCCTCATTGAAGGCAGCAATTGCAAAGTTACCAATTAGACTCACAATTGGATTATCAATTTTAATTGGCATTTTTTCTTTCTCAAAACCGTGAAGATTAATTGCACCAAGTCCAGGAATTTTTTTATCGAACTCTTGAAACTCCTTCCAGATTTTCTTCTCCGTCCTACTCAATGGAACATCGTCCGTATTCGCATACCATTCAAGCTTACCCTCAAAAGGTGCACAACAACGATCACGGCCTCCCCGCATGTGGTCTTCCTCGGGAATTTCCAATTCCTGACGTAAAAGAATGCTTGAGGTTTTGTAGGTTTTGGCAGCGGCCGGGTCATATTTCCAGTTACGTGGCAGTTCGTTAAAATACTTCAATTCTTCGGCAAAATTCCTAATAATGCCCTCAGCAGACTCCAGGTCCAATATGGAATCCATGTCTTGTTGTTGGTCTTCAAATGATCCCTAAGAACCACTGCCTACTTAATGAGAAGATATACTCCGGCGGAGGTAGTGTAGCCAATCCGTCGTTGTATTATAGCGTTTTGATATAAAATTTTTAAAACATAAGCTTAAGAGGAATTATAGGAAGAAAATTGTTTAATGTCTTTCTTGAAGAAGAAACATGATCATACAATAATATCTATAAGTACATCCTGAACGGAGAAAGGCGTTATATAGTCTTTGAAAGTTGCCCCTCTTCTTACCAGGTTTAAGGCTATTACTCTATATCCTCTAGGTAGTTTGTTTTTGCTGGGAGGGGTTAGGGGGGCTTTGGCGGGTGTGTGGGCACGTGGGGACTACGTAGGACGGGAGGACGGGCGGTGGACGTGGAGTGTGTGGGGTTGTGGCGGGGATAGAGGTGGTAGGGTGTGCCGCGGGGAAGAGCCGTGTGTGGCCGGGCGTAGGGCTGTCGCCGGGATTCGCGTTGTTTTTTTAATTGTGGACGTAATGTTACTGATATGGGTGGGGATATGTTCTGATTGGTGGTATGAGTAAAGTTCTGGTGAGTTGGGAGTGAGAGGTTGTTTGGTCTGGTTTTGGGGTGTGTGTGTTTTCTTAGTTACGGGTATATGCCGTCTGTGTTATGAGTGTTTTTTAATGGTTGGGAAGTTGGGAGTTAAAAGTGCGTGTTTGGGTGTGTATTCGTGTTGTCATGGGATTTGGGTTTGCGGCGGCTGTTTTCTCAGGGACGGAGGTCATAGTTTGGGGTTTGAGTAGTGTGGTGTTTTGCCTTCTGTTTGGCAGATTTTGAGAGATTACGGTGTTATGCCTAGATTAGGTGTGTCGGTTGTTCGAGATTAGGGTCATTTGATGTATTTAATAGTTGATGAGGATTTTGGTGTTGTGAGATTCATAGTGGTCTCTTGTGGTGTGTATGTTGTTTTTGCGGTTCGGGGGCGGTGTTTTTCTGTATAGATGGGTGAGGATTTAGTATAGAAGTTGTAATGAAATGGAATTAGAGTTATTAGTGATATGTAGAGCTTGGTATGTGTAGTATCGTATTGTGTTATGGTGTGTTACGCGCTATGAATGCAGAGGTAATGACTGCAGGGCCTAGAGGGGGGCGGTATTGGGGGTTTGGGGTGGGTTGCGGGGGGAGAGCCAGGCGCCTGTGTTGCTTGTTGTAGGTATTGTTACGAGGTGGTTGAGTAGTTTGGCGGGGGTGGGGGTAGGGTGGGGTAGGTAGGAATGGATTGTTTTGATTGGTCTAATCGTATCATCAAGAGTATTTATAAGTACGGAAAGAGAATTTCATTATGTTAAGTTATTGTTTGCTAGAGTGTGTATATATTTAGAAATTGATATATAGTATAACTGTATTTTGTAAGGATATTGTAATATTAGTGTAAGATATTTGGTATAGGGTTTTACTATAGTGAATGTGATGTTGGGGTGGGGGGTTAGAGCGATTTGTGATGTATTGGTTTTGTGTGGTATTTGTAGGTTGTTTTGTAATAGAATAGAGTAAAGTAGAAATTGTTTGTGTATAGGGGGAGGTAATAGAAGATAAGATGTTATATGTAGGGAAGATAGGTAATGATTGTTGGTGATTTTTGGAGGTAATATAGTAGAGGAGATATAGTTTGGATTGTTTGCGGGAGGCATAATTTGCCGGTGTGTGAGTCAAGATGGTTCTGGGTGTGCTTTTGGCAGTATGATATTGGTGAGTGGTGTCGTGTGTGAAGAATGGGGTTATGGGCCGGGTCCGTGCTGGTGTATGTGTGTGCGATCCGGGGTTCCAGCTTGTTAGGTGTGCTTACGATGGGACAGTCGGTGGCGGCGAAGTGGGGGCGGTTGGGGGAGCGTGGTTCGGGGTAGGGGGGTGAGCTGCGGTGGCGCGGGAGCGGAGTGTGTAGAGTGTGTTGGCGGTAGGGGGCTGGTGGTGCGCGGGCATGCAGTAGGAAATGCACGGGCGAGTCTGGACTGGTAGGGCGTGGGGATGGGGGGGCTATGCTGCTTTGGTGTTGGGTGAAATTCAGGAGGTGGTATGAGGTTGATGATGGTTATGTTTGTGTTTATTATGGCTAGAATGTGGATACTTGTCGGGGGAGTTTTGGGGTATAGATGGGGAGCGGAGGCTGTTCTGCCGAGTCATCTTGGTCTTAGACGGAATGACTGTCTGTAGGGTGTTGAAGTTTTAAGTTTTTGGATTGAGACTGTAGACAGGAAAGAATTAGTTTGTTGATGGTAATAGAAATGTGTAAGGGAAAGTATGATAACATTAGAATTATGAGGAATTTTGAAAAGATTTAGATAGAATAGGAGAATGCTAGAATAGATTGGTGAGTAATCACTAAGAAAAAATTGTAGATAGAATAGAAATATGAGATGTAGCGACTGAATTAAGTAGATTAGTTTATAATGTCTGTTTCTTGATATGACGATTTTATGTAGCATTTGCCGTTAGGTATAAGGTAATAGTATATAGTAAGTATATTCTGGAGTGGTGGGGAATGGTAGGGATTAGGTTGGTAATATGTGGTGTTTCGGGAATTGGTGGTGTATGGTGGGGCAGGGGGACGGGTGAGCGGACGGTTTTAGTAATTATATAGAATATGGAGTGAATTTGAGAGGAACTTTTATAAATTATTCTATAATTATATTTAGGGGGACGTTAAGGTGTGAAATGTGTTTTTGAGTCGTTATTTGTTAATGATTGTATGTAGTTGTGTGGTGTGGTTGGTTGTTATGGTGTGATCGGGTAGATAAGGAGTAAGTTAAAGTACTATAAAGATTGGTTAGGTGAGTAGATTTAGGTGTAATAGTGTAAATCGTGAAGATTTTAGTACAGTATTTCTGACGGATTGATGTACTGATGTTGATTCTATATTTTTATTTAGCAGTAAAAGATTTAGTATATTGATTCTTTTAGTTTTGTTACGATTGGATTTAGAGATAGTTTAATGAGAGGAATTAGTGGATTTGTTCGATGTTTTATTATGAATTTTGTTTTTTGAGTTTGTGGGGAGGAGGGAAGTTTGGGGGGCCGGGGCGCGTGGCTGGGTCCCCCGGCGGGGAGGAGGTTAGTGTAGAGGTTGGGTGGGTGCGTTGGTTGTTTCGTGACGTGGGTTCGGGGGCGTTGTGTGGGTGGTGTTTTTGTTTGATGTTTGGGGTGAAAGGGGGGGCTGGGTCTGGGTCGGGGTATTGGGGGTGTGGTGTCGTTAGGACAGTCTGAGGCGGTGGTGGGAGGGGGTTAGGTGGGGGGATCGGAGTGAGTGGGAAGGGGGTGGGTATCAGGGTGGCGGGGGGGGGGTGGTGACGGGAGGGGTGGGGGGGACTAAGTGTGAACTTGCGTGGGTGGTTGTTTGGTGTGGGGTTGGAGTGGTGGTACCAGGTGTGGTAGTGGTGCTCGCGGGGGTTCGGGGTGGGGGGGGGGTGGAAGTTCTGTATTGGTGGTGGTTGTAGCGGTTGTGAAATGGTGGCAGGGAAGTGAATGGGTGTGTTCGGTGAACTAAAGTATGGAACTGATGATGATGTTGATAATTAGGTCTGCCCAGATGTGGTTCCGGGTGTGTGTTAGCTGGGTGTCGGGTGGAGGTGGGGCTTGTAGTGGTTCCCTGGTATCGGTGGGGGTCTGGCTTTGAGAGTGTTCAATGTGGGGTTTCGGTTCTGGGCGTATGGGTTGGCACAGTTTGCTTTTGTACCGAGCAATTGTGTACGGAGTAGCCATATAAGGGTGAGATAAGAGAGTTAGATAGAGGGAGCTTGTTTGATTAGAGAGGATTGTTACATAAAGTCAATATGGGTATATGAGGTTCGGCTGGAAGGGTTTGAGTGGGTAGTTGCGTTTTGTTGATGCTGTGAGGTGAAGAGTAGTGGTGTTAGGGTTAACAAGTGCTGTTACACTTTATTGTGGCAGTTAGGTTAATGGTGTAGTTACTTTGTGGATCTCAGACTAATGGGTCATAGCGATGGTCTTTACCGGCTTGAATGGTGTTGTTGTCTGGTTGATCCTGATTATTTTTGTTTGAGGAGGATAGAAAGTGTTGTTTTGGGTTTTATGGGGTTGGATTATGGGGGGGTGGGTGGTTGGAGGTTTGATGTTTGTGGTAGTTAGGTTTTAGTTGGTTAAGTGGTGGAGGCTTATGTTTGGGAGGAGGTGTTTCGGTGGGTATGGCTGTTGGTGTGGGTATTTGATCTGGGTTTGTGTTTGAGGTTTATGTTGTGTTGTGTATAGTTTGGAGGTGTTTTTGTGGTTGTATGATAGGGGTGGGAAGGTTTTGGTGAGGGAGATGGTTTGGGTGTCTTGAGGGTTTTTTTGAGTTGTTTTGGGTTGCGGGTGGGGGACGAGTGTATGTTGGGGTCAGGGAGGGGGGTGGAGTGGGGGGTGAATTGGGGGGGGTGGTGGCGGTGGTATGTTTCTGGTAAGGTAGTTGTTTAATATATGTGTAGAATAGTAGTTGAATTAGGTTTTGGGGAATGTAGGTCGGTAGGGTGTCATTCAGTGGTTGGTGTTGGTTGTATATTGTTGGGGTGTGTGAATATGGAAGGTAGGGTGTGTGTGGGGGTGTATCGGCAGTTGGTGGATTTGTAGATATTCTGGGGTGGGCAGGGTATGATAAGAATTAGAATTGGAAATTTTAGTTGTTATTTTGTGTGTTAGGGGGATGTTGTGGTCTTGAGACTTGTTAACTGCGGGGGTGGGTTGCGCGGGGGGGGATGGAGACGGGCCGGGGTAGGGTGGTGTGGGACAGGCCCGGTCGGGGGGGGTGATGGGGGGGGGTGGGTGGAGGAGAGGAGCGGGGGGGGGCTTGGGGGCGGGGGGGGGAGGGGTGGGGGCCGGGGGGGGGGGGGGGGGGTGGGGTTGTGGGGGTTCGGCCGGGGGGGGTGCGGCCGGTGATTGAGATACGGTTGGTTGTGTGATTAAAGAGCCATAGGTTTTTTTTAGAATAATAGAAGGGTTTGATTTGGACAGGCCGGTTTTTTTTTGTGCGTGTATTCTAAAGTTGTGTAGGTAGATTAAGAGTAAGATAGAATTTATTAAAGAAAGATATTTGTAATATATTTTAAGGATTATAAGTTAGATATATTGAAAGGTGTGGTAGTTAAAATAGAATTATTAGTTTGGAGATATGTATATATGTCTTCTATAGTATCTTTTTTTTGAATAGGAATTTCTGACGGTTATGTAAATATGGAATTTTATATTAATTAGAAAGAGGTAATAATAATTAAAGCCAGGTAGTAGAGCTTTGAAGGGTGGGACGTCGTTTGTGACCGAGATTATTATTTTTTAAGAGTTATAAGGTTATTTAGGATTGATATAATTAGATTTAAATTGAATAGAGTATTATAGGTATGTGTGTTTTTGTAGGAAGATGGGATTTAGTGGAATAATAGATGGTTAGTTTTGGTGTGGTGGGTGAGATGTGTTGAGGTAGGGTGGTTGTGTTGGGGGAGTCCGTTTGGAAGGGGGAAGATGGGCGTATATGGTGAGATTGTGGTGGGGTAAAAGGGTGGAGTTGTGGGGGGGGTTGGTTTGGGATTTGTGAGTTAGTTTGGTGTGGGTGTGGTTGGGGTTGTAGGGGGGGGTTGGTGGGAGTGTGTGTTGTGAGGGTGGGTGGAGGGGAGTTGTGAGCGGGGGGGGAGGGGGGGGCGTTGGGACGGGGGGTGTGTGTGCGGTTGTGTGTGTGCGGTTGTACCAGGTTGAGGTTGGGGGGGCGGGCGGTGGGGGGGGGGGGTGAGGTGTGGGGGGGGCGTCGGATGGGTGGAGGGTGGTGGGGTGGGTTTGAGTGGGGGTTGAGGGTTCTGGTGGTGGTGGGCCGGGGGGGGGGTGGTTCGTTGGGTGTGAGAGGGTCCGTGGTTTTGAGGAAGAGTTGTTGGGGCGTTTTGATCGTTTTGTGTGATGTGTTGATGTGGTAGGTACTGTCTGAGGGGTGGGGGCGGTGTGGGTAGGGGTTGGGGAGGGTGGTGTGCTAGGGGGGGGTGGGGTTGGGGTGGGGGGGAGTGTTGGCGGGGGGGGGGGGGGCGGGTAGGCGGGGGGGGATGGGGGGGGGGGGGGGGGGGGGGGTGTGGGAGGGGGGGGGTGGCGGGGGGTGTTGGGGGGGGGGGGGGTTGGGGGTGGGGGGGGGGGGACGGGTGGGGAGCGGTAGGAGCGTGTGTGGAAATTTGGGAATTAAATGAAAGAGTGATTATAGTGAAAGTGATAGTGGTATTGTTGGATTACTTTGATAGTGTGTGGAGGACAGTGTGAGGGATTGTGAGTCTGACGGATGGGGTTTGGATGGTATTTGTAGCCTGGGTGTGTTTGGGTATTGTGGGATTGAGGGAGTGGGTTTTGGGTTTGTATGCAGAAGGGTAGTTGTTACGTTTGTTGGTGTGTGAGGGAGTAGGTATGTGGGGGTTGTGTGTGAGGTGAGTCAGGTCGATTGGATATGGTGTGTGGATTGAGTGAAGTTGCATGTCATGTTGCTTGGTTGTGAGTTTTGGGTTGTTTGTTGTGTTGATGAATTTATAGAGTTGGGTGGTTGTATGTTGTGTGTTGTGGGGAGTGTGGTAGTTTGTGGGCTAGGTGTTGTGTTGGGTGGGGGTTTTTGAGATTTAGTAGTTTTTTGTGTTTGTATAGGAGTTTTTCTGTGTTATTAGATAAGTTAAGTTTGTTGTGGGTTTGGGGGTGTGGGTGGTAGGGTGGGTGGGGTCGGGGTTGTGTATGGGGGATCCGGGTAGTACGGTGAGAGGGGCCGGGGAGTATGGGGATTGGAGGCGGGGGTGTGATGGTGGTGGTCTAGGTGAAGGTTGTATAGTGTGTAGTTCAATTATGAGGATTGGTTAGGGTGTTGTGGAGGGAGTGGGGATGTGGGAGGGTGTGGGTAGAGCGGGGGGGTCGGTGTGGGGTGGGGGGGTGGGGGGGGGGGAGTAGGGTGTGCGGGTGTTTGGTTGATGTGGAGTATTGGAGTTTTTGTTGGGGAGTTGTTGGAAGTGTGTTGGTGGTGGGTGATAGTTTGCTTTGGGGTGTGGTTTTGCGATGAGGTGGTTGGGTTCATTGTTTGTGACGTGACTTGGAAGATGTTATGTAAGGTATATTAGAATAATTAGAAATAGTTAGAGTAGAGAAAATAGAGGAGTATAGGGCGAAAGTGAAGATAAAGAGACGGAAATTTTAATGAGAAGAAGGAAAAGTTTTGAGTTTGTAAGTAGAATATAAGATGAGTTTTTACTTGTGATTATATATAGTTAGTATGTTACAGTATATGTAAGGGATGTGTGTAGGATTGGATTGTAGTTGTATGGTTTGTCGAGACGATTAGGAGATGTGATTAGGAAGAGGTGGTGTGTGTTTATGTAAAGGGTGAGCAAGGACTGATGTGTGGTAGAAGATATGATAATAGATGATATAGATGGATAATGGAGTTTAGTTGAGAGGAATGTTAGAGTGGAGAATGTTAGGTTGTGTTAGATGGTAGAGATGTGTTTATATTGGGGTTGGTGGTGTGGTTGGGGCTGGATTGTTGGGTTTGCTACGGTTTGTGCTCTTATACCTTTTGATGCAACATTCAAATTAATATTATCATGTTGCTTTCTCTATCTGATGTAGCTATTCATCGGAGAGTACTTATTATGCGCGAAAGGGAGAAGTGTTTGTTCCCCTCCCTTTTGCTGCAGAGTCAATTAGCAGAGGTTGCTCAGCCTAAGCACCAATGGCATCAGTTTCACCATTGGGGACAAATTAGTAGGAGTCACCCTATTCGCACGGAGGTAGTGAGCCATCCGTCGTTGTATAATCGCGTTATGATATAAAAATTTTAAACATATAGACTTAAGAGAAAATATGAGAAAATTTTGTTTCATTCATATCATGCCAGAAGAAACAATACATCAATAATATCTAACGTCACCTCCGGAGCAAGTCTATACTTTGAAAATTGCTTCTCCGGTAGGATACATAGTAGAAATAAAAGTACTCTGGTGTTTTACATGTAGCACCTTCGAAGGTTACAAGCATGCCAGGTCCTAGGTATCTCTTCTCCTTCCATGTTACTTAGCTTATAAGCTCCACTTTGGAATGCTTGGATAACTTTATAAGGTCCTTCCCAAGTGGGTCCTAGCCTAGCTTGCCTGTGTTAGCAGCTCTTGACACTTCATTTCTTCTAAGTACAAACTCTCCCACTTTGAAGTGCACATGTCGCACCTTTTTGTTGTAATACTTCTCGACATGTTGCTTGTACCTGACCTCCTTTATAGATGCTATTTATCTTCGTTCATCCAACAGGTCTAAGTTTAGACGAAGCTCCTGATCATTAGTTTTTTCATTCACACTAGATGTTCTGTGTGTTGGCATGCCGATCTCTACGAGGATGACAGCTTCGGTACCATAGGTTAAGCTGAAAGGTGTTTCACCATTGTTGGTCTTCTTCATTGTTCGATGTGCCCACAACACATTTGGCACCTCCTCAGTCCAAGCTGATCCTCCCTTCTCTAGTCTGGTCTTAATTCCTCTCAAGAGGCTTTTATTTGCTCTTTCCACTGCTCCATTCCCCTGGGGGTAGTAAACTGAAGTAGAGATTAATTGAATCTTGAGCTTCTCCGCCCACTTCTTGAAAGGATCATTCACAAACTGAGTTCCGTTATCTGTGATAATGGTAGCTGGGATCCCAAACCTGCAGACAATATTATCGTAAGTGAAGTTCACCACCTGTTTACAAGTAATGGTAGCTAGTGGCTTCGCCTCCATCCATTTGGTAAAGTAGTCGATTGCCACGATTAGATACTTCACCCTTCCTGGACCTCCATAATAGGTCCCATTATGTCCATACCCCACTTCATAAATGGCCATGCTGATGTTACTGAGATCATGTCTGCCTTAGGGAGTCTGGGTACAGATACATGTGCTTGGCAGTCATCACATGCTCTGATCAGCTCCCTGGCGTCTTTGTGTGTAACATCCTGCTCCGATAAAGAGACCAAGAGTCACATTATGGTGTCATATCAGAACATATAAACGCAAGCGGAAGCTTTAATAAATAAATAATAACTAAAGTCATACAAAACAAAATGACCTTTCCAAATATTGTATTAAAATTTCCAACAAGTCTAATGAAACGAGATCATTCAAACGAAAGAAAGTCCTTATAACATAAATCCAAAAAAGAAATAATCTATCAAGGGTCAGTCCTCTAAAGGCTTCATCTCCTCATCACTGAATCCCTGCTTCCCGCTTTTTACTGCCGTAGGAAAGTAAAATGCGGATGAGCTAACGACTTAGTGAAGGTCATATGACATAAGATGAAATGAAACAAATCACGAGACTGAACTAAACAAATAGCATACGAAATATGATCAATGGAATAAGATCGTGAATAATAAAGGAATGCCACGAGCTCAGAAAATGTCTAAACCTTGTATACATGAATGACCCTAAACAAGAATATAATCATATAGCCAATAATAGTTGTACACAAGTTTGCAACTCCTGATGTTTTTCTTTTTTTTTATAACATAATGTGATATGGGGTGTATAGCACACACACAACATTCACCTGAACTGATCGGAACAAAGTTACCCTAGGATGATCCATCGCTCCTTCAAAAACAAAGTCATATCCATTACACAGTACAATGACAGATATACATAACATATGAAGCTAATTAATATCATAGCCATCATTCAAAAGGGAACGCCATGGACTAATCACACCGCCACAGATAGTGTCATGCAATTGGTGCATCAATGACATGGTCATGATACCTCCATGACTAGTTCAAATAGCTCGGGCAAAGATTTAAGCAAACTGAACAAGTTACCAATAATTCAATCAAGATAATGGATCTAATATCATATTCAAACAAAGATCAATGGAATCATGAATACGAATATGAAATCAAACAGAATATCAACGAATATCAATGAGTCATGAGTACGGATAGCAAATGAGACGGAATATCAAACGAATCGAAGTAGCTTAACTAATGAAATCAAGAATGATTGTCCTTACTAAAGGAAGATTATCTGTAGATAACGGAAACAACGAAGCAACGCATAAATCATAATTATAGTAGAGAGAAACATGTATTAAGAATATCCGTACCTTAAAAGCAATTCAACGCGTACCCGAAGACACAACTTACTCTTTCTTTGATTTATCTACAAGAATTTGATAACTATTGTTTAGACATCATATGCGTCGTATTAAATTTAACTAAACCTAATAAGTATAATGAATTCTTATTAACTTCAATGGTTATAAATTTAATACTTTATTCTTGTGGATATTATACTACATGTTTATTTTAAGTGATCACTTTGACTATAGTTTGTAAACTTTCATCTTATACCCTCCATAATGAAATCAATTTTAGTTAGTTATATGCATGTGTAGATATGAAGTTAATTAAATATATCAAGATGACTAAAGAGATGTAGTTATAATATTTTGAAGCCGTATACTCTGTTTCTTGGTTTACTTGTACGGCACCGATTTCGTCTTAAAATATTTGCTAGCATGACCAGTACATCAACCATACATAATTGAAACCATTTATATTCTAAAAACATTCGGCTAATAGTAAGACGGTTTATATTGAGACCCGATTTATACCTTGCTTATATGTAAACTAGTACGTTTATTACACAACTTTATATGGATTTTAAAAGTCTGTTTTAAGCATAATAACAAGATGGAACAATACTAGTTTTCAAAAGCTTTAAGCTTACATAATCTACTGTGATGATCACAATGTATTGATTTTAAACATATACGAGTCACGTCCAAAAGGGTTGTTAATAGACATTACAAAAATTCATTCTACCTAATTATATCTTCTTTATATGACACATCAAACGCATGGGTTTGTAAGATCAATTTAGTTAAAATATTGAATGTTACATGATTCATGATTATAGAAGCTTCAAATATGATCTATTATAGTATATATCATGTTAGCATTTGACATGGATTAATGTACCTGTAGGCTAAACAAAGACCGATCGAACCCAGAAACACGAACACGTACACGTAACACAAGATTTAGCGGAGCACAACTGAACCCGAACCCAAACGTACACGACCACAAAACGTACCAATCGCGAACTCGACCAGTGACCAAGGTCTTAACCTGACCACGAACCGAAACCAAATCAAAACACAACCCGCAGCCCGAACCAAACTTGTACCCGCACTCCGCCTTCCGTAAACGCTCACACTTCTAGTTTTTATTTAGGAACGGCTGTATTTTTTTTATTTAGGAGTCGGTAAACTATATATATATATATATATATATATATATATAGGGAGATGTGGTAACTGATTTGTCGTAGAAGACGCGTAGAGCAACATATCTTTGATATCTTTCATATTTTTAACTAAGGTCAACTTTTCTTATTTAGATTGAATGAGACATCTCAAATTTTTAGAGATGATATATAACCATTTAAGAAATGATATCAAATCTCAGTCTTTAAAATAAAATGAAATACGTATTCATTCTTATTTTACTACTAATCTATTGTTATTACTATATAATTTTATTATTTTTATTTTCTTTATTTTTTTGTACCTGTGGATTTATTGATATAATTTTTAAAATGTTAATTGAGATTTTAGGGTGTTATAATTCTTCCCCTCTAAAAAAAATTTCGTCCGCGAAATTAAAGTCGAATATTAAACGGAAACGTACCAAATTACGAAAAAAATGAGGATAAATAGTCCGCATCATTTCTTCGGTTTCTTAAGCATCCTCACGCTCGGGTTGATTTTCTTTTCCAAATAGTTTTGACGAACAGAAAAGTTATCTCATAACTCGCTCTTGACGATCTAAAATAGCCTCAGGCTCCTCGAAAAAAGATAAATCTTCACGAATTTGATCTAATGGATACGATACGACGTGCAACGGATGATGGTTGTAACCTCTCAAAAGAGATACGTGAAACACATTATGAACATGATCGTGGCGGTAACGCCAAACGATACGAAACTTCGCCAACTCTATCTATGATTTCGAACGGACCAATGAATCGCGGACTTAATTTCCCTTTTATACTAAAACGTCAAACGCCCCTACATGGAGGTACCGAATAATTGATGTTAGGAACCCTTCACAACTGTGAGAAATTAATGTTCGGGCTTTGAGAGCAGATATGATTTTAATGGGCTTACTAGGTCGGGAAATTTGGTAAATGAATTCAGGATTGTTCAAATCGCCAAAGATAACACGTTTCGTATGGCAGTCGATTGTAGCTCGATGCTCAGTCAACCAATCCATACCAAGAATAATATCGAAATCACTCATTTCTAAAGGAAGCAAATTAGCAAAACGAATCTTATCATCAAAACGTAACGGACAACTCCTAAACTCAAGACTGAGAACCACATTATTTCCCATAGGCGTGGAAATAGATAAAACAAAATCTAGTGGTGTAGAGAGGACTTTAATAGTTTTAGAAAATGTAAGAGAAAGCACATAATGTGTCACACCGGTATCAAATAAAACAAACACATCACAATCGTACATAGGAAGAGTTCCTGAAACGGTACCTGAAGAGTTAGCTGCCTGATCCTTGGTCGAAGAAAATACTCACCCCTTAGCAGCAAGTTGATTGTCGTTCCTATTTCCCTCACCACCGTTTCCACCATTCTTAGGGCAATCCTTTGCCATATGCCAGTCAAACCACAAGTGAAACAAGCTCCAGTAACCCTATCACATGCCTTGCCCGGATGAAGTTTCCCACATGTGTGGCATGGAGGAGAGGAGGCATAGTCCGAGTATCCTTTCTGACCTAGAAGAACAGTTGTACTGCTGACCTCGGTTCTGCCATGACTTCTGATTACTGTTGCCACCCTGCCTGTCACAACTGCGACCGTCATAACCCTTCTGATCATAACCCCTCTGATTGATATCCTGAGCTGTCGGTCGAATACGGTCCTCATCACGATTTCTCTTGTTATTCTGACTTGACCTCTCACGGAGAATCTCAATGTTCCTAGCAGCATTGGCCACATCAGTAAATTTTGTGTTCACTATCCCATCTAGAGTACAATCACAAAGTGCCCACTTGAAATGCTTCGCCTGTTCCTCCGGAGGACATGCCTTCTTACCCACGAAACCTACCAACCTGAGAAACCTCTTCATAAACTCACCACTGGTCTCTCCATCTCTTTGACGAATCGTATGGTGCTCCCTCTCATACTTTTGTTGCTCAGACTTGGGAAATTACTGCAAAAAGATGATGTCATGGAAATCCGTCCATGACAAGGTAGCCACATACGTCTCACCTTCTTTGGCTTGTTTAAAAGCCTTCCACCAATTGAGAGCATCTCCTTCCAACTTGTAACTTGACAACCTAGCATTAAATTCATCAGCACATCCCAAAACCTCGAATATCTTCTCAATGTAAGCAATCTAGTTTTCGGCATCAACTGGAGTGGTTGCGGTGCTAAAAGATCGAGGCTTATGTTTCCCAAACCTTTCTAACCAGGTGTGGATGGTGGGAGGTTGGTCACCACTTCCCCCAGCGCCATTTTGACGGATCTCATTGGTGAGCCGAGTACTGAGGCCAGGTAGCAATGCATCAACTGCTCGCTGTACTGCCGCATCAAAAGCAGGACCCGAAAATTCGGGGGTAGATCCAAGTGTTCCGACCATCTTAGAAATCAAAAAATGAAACATCGAAGACAATTTAGAGTTAAGATCAAAATACGAAAGGAAGCGATCATATCTAAAGGAAACCTAATGTCTACCCAATCCTCACAGGTCATAACCTAGGTTCTATAGGGCGCAACCTGGCTCTGATACTATAATTTTAACATCCCGCTCTGATAAAGAGACCAAGAGTCACATTATGGTGTCATATCAGAACATATAAACGCAATCGAAAGACTTTATTAAATAAAAATACTAAGTCATGAAATACGGCGTGCACACCCGGGTCATTAATCATGAAAAATGCTAGTGCATTGGTTAACCAATTAGGCTTAGCCGTAAACTTGAACGTGTCATACGCACATCCTAAAAACAATTTCCTAGCTACGTGCATTCCCCGTTGCATCCTCCATTGGTGACATTACATACGAATTTTCTATCTCACTCTACTCGATGTATAATCTCTATGCACATTTCAAACTACTCACCTTTCTTCCTACCAAGCAATACAGACGCTTCCTACAACTAAGAGGTACTAAATCAAAAGTAAAACAAAAACTCTCCAATTCCAACTTGGGATTTCGAATAATTCCATTCGCTTCGCTACTATTAGTCGCACCACTCAGAAGATATGACCTACCATCAACTCTAGAATCACGCCATGAGCAATACAAATTCACATGCACCAATTGGTATGGACCCAAAAATCACACAATCCCAAAAGTCGAACAACCGATATTAAATATTGGAATAACGAACGAAACTTAGACCCTAACAAAATGATCAATTGATGCTAGAGACACCCAATGAATAATACCACGTACCACGACCCATTAATTAAAAGATTAAGAAACTTTGTACCAAAAACTGACTTTATTACCAGAAACTCTCCTCATAAACCTATATACAAATCATTTTAAAACAATAGAATCGCCTTAGTTAGTAATGCCAATAATTTTAAGTGTAAACATAAATTTAAATAAAATTTTCATAAAACTTATTTTAATTAATATTTTAAAAATAAATCAAACTTGATAAACCAATTTTGTGTTTGTTAAAATATGTTGTTTTTATATATATTAATTTTTTTTTTTTTTTATAATTTTTATTTTTTTTTTTTTTATATGGGGGGGGGGTATATCCTCCCCCCCCCCCCTATAATATATATTTTTTTTTTTTTTTTTTTTTTTTTTTTTTTTTTTGTTTTTTTTGCATTTTATTTATATAATTTATTTTCAAAAGAAGTTTTTTTTAACACCTAAACAATATGATATCGACTACAACAAAATTACTTTGAAAATGAATTTATGACTCGTAACACGAGGCGTCATGATAGCAAAATAGACTCCCAAAATACCTTAAGAATTCCAATACCATAATATTAATTTACTTGAAAACGAACCGACAAGAAACTTATTTTTTCTTGCAAAACCAAACAAAACCATAAAACTCATCCATACCAAAGGTTTCGAAAACCAAACCAAAAAAAGTATCGGTCACCTTTAGTGGGGGGACAAGAAGGAAAATAATCAAATACGTCGATCGGAAAACCGTGGAACACAGTTCTATTGTAATAACACCTAGAATACCAACACGAGCGTTGGATATCTCAACGAATCAACGAGCTAACGAACCAACTTAAGAATCGTGACGGACAACACCCAACAGGTATCGATGTATCCACATACGTTAGATGAAAGCGGAACCCTTAACATCTATGCAAACCACTAATATAATTGCCAAATCGGTTAAGAGAGGGGACTTCTCTAAACCACACTTAACCATCTAACAGGATCTCAAATCACATCTACACTTATCATTTACATAAACTATCCAAACTTACATCCTTTATAATACATACAAGAAACAATGATCAGTGCAATCAACGTCACAAGTCCATGTGTGTGTTGGCCTTTATAAATTATGTCGCGACCTAAATATAATTGGCACCTTTGCACACGTGTATTACTTCAAGACAACATCTCAAATGATAACACACATTACCACATAACACTTAATAATAATGCAAAAATATAATCAAAAACATAATTATCATAACGAACCTTAAAATCCCAATCGACTAAACGAAACTGAAGTTCACATCGCGACCCAAATATAAATCAATCCTTGTATTATGCAACGCATCGAGGTAGGAAACGGATATAAAATGTGCTTGGGCCTCATTGGGTTTGACTTTTCTCTCTCAATAGTATCCAACTTGCGGGTCATTGAGGTAAAACACATCTCCCAACGAAATCTCCTTAGGGTAGGGGAAGGAAAGACTAAAAGGAAGAACAAAGGGTATATGTACTATTAGATCCCCATAAGAAAAGTATATATTTTATTTTTATATCAAGTTGTTAAATCAAAAATGAGAGAATTTCAAGCTTATAGAAGCTGGCGAAATACAGTATATTCTGTTACACAAACAATTATTCCTAAATGTATCTACTTCACCAGGGACGCCTAGGTTATAGTATAGGTTAACACATAATTCTCTTAAACCTGGCTCTGAATTACCAATCTTATCACACCCCGCCAGTAGGCGGAAACGCGAGGGGCATAAACATGGAATGATATTAACATAGCTCATTGGTATCTTTATGAGGATATACTAATAGTGTAATAAATGCAAAGACACAAACGTGTCATGATAATCCAACAAAAAAATATCCAACGACTCAAATATGAATGTTAAGGATTAATCCAATACAAGTCTTACAATATCCAAAACAAAGTCTAGAATCAAATCAAACATATTCTCAAATAATACGGCATAGCAAAATCATAGATATTCATTTGCATCTATGGTCTCACTAGCAACTCTCCTAACATCAATTTCGATCACCTGAGTTACCTGAAAACGATGCTAAAACACGTCAACACTAGGTTGGTGAGATGTCATAGGTTTTAGACACCAACCTCAAAACATTTCAAAACAACTCCAACATTTTTGTGATAAGATAAACAGTTGCATGGCATATCATGAAACTATCACATTACTACAAATCATCAGCTCATTCAATTAATTCAAATCAATATAACTAACAAAATAGCTCAACTCAAAAATAGCTGGGTAACCAAGGGGGAAGGAACGATCCACGATCCAATGCCAACCCGGCTACACTTGTCAATTACATTCACACAGTGGCAAGTAATAGCACATTAACACATGCATTTTTAAGCTCAACCATCAAATATCACAGTAATAAAACATCACATACTCAAGCATCGTTTCCACCCCAATGAAAAATCTTAGAAAAGATAGGGCTATGACATCACTGTTGTGCCAGCTACAAGCTCATTCACTCCTTCCTTAACAACTTATACATCAGTAAAAGCTCATGTTTACCATCGGTAAGCTAATCGATTGATCCCAATATAACAACCCTAATGATGGATAATTATCATAATACTATATGTTAAGACTCTATACCAATCATTTTACACCTTCATTATAATCCTTTATTTACTCTTTACTTTAATTTTAATCACTTATAATTTTTGCTCTAATGCAGTATTTTGACCCAAACTTGCCGACCCAAAATCCAACCAAAAACGCATTTATAATTCCCATAAAAAATTCACATGACCCCAATGTGTATATTAAGTTCTCCAATAAGTATGCATTCATTCAACCTATGTATACCTTTGAAAATAAACTTACAACTGGTTACTTTCGGATTTGATTGACACACTAAGAGTTTCGACTTAAAAACCAACTTAAAAATTAATTTTAGCCTTAGACCTTTTGGGGTTTCTTAATAGTCATATGAAAGTTACTTTCTCTGTTGAAGGGTTATTTAAAATCATTCTTAAGTAGTTTTCACCACATTAAGTTGACTTCAAAATTCGTCTGAGAACACAGTTTTGACACGGAGTCTGGTAAACAACATTTGACTCCCTCCGACCATAAAAACCTTCGTGGCTAGATTTTTTGGAAGATGATTCAAAAGCTTACAGTTGTAAAAAAATAGAATCTATGTTGTTTGCTCATTCCTCATCATGGAGGATTCGCCAGAACAATCGGACTAAATTCTGGGGGGGGGGGGACGTGTCATTAATATAAACACCAAAGCATAAATTCATGCCTAATTCACTCATTAAAACTCAAACCACGTACAATTATGAACCCGCAATCTTTAATTCACATTAATTTCAGTAGACAAACCCCATAATTAAGTAAAAACCTAATTAATTTTATGATAAAACTTAATCCATCATGTTTAGATTACATAAATTAACATGATAACTAAAAAGATTAAACTAGGAATAGAATGATTACATTAATAACTTGATAAAAAAAAACTTTTTTTTCTTTCATCTTGAGGAATTCGGTCGACCGAGGGAGGGGGAGAAAAAAAAGCTGTATTTTCTAATCCTTGCGTTTGCTTTATAGGCCTAATGGATAAACCCCTTTTTACAAGTTTGAGCCCTAACTTGGACTTCTTTTCTTTTTTTTACTATTCCCGTTTTTACTATTCATACCATAAATATTTTTTTTTCTTTGATTATTTACTATATCGAATTAGAAGTTTGATAATTTATAAAAACCATAAAGTATCTCCAAATCTTCTTTCGCATAACCTAGTTTTTACGCTTTCTAATTATAACTTTTCATTTCAAATTCACTTTCTATATATTGGAATGTTTACCAAAAAACTCTCATATTTTAACAACTCCATTTCTTTCACAAATGAACGCTTACATTTGATCCATCACTAGACAAACACTTATTAACCAAACAATCTTTCCAAAATACTTATTCAATTCCATTATCACTATAAATGATTTTTTAAAAATAAATTTTCTTCTTCAAAATACTCATTCTCTTAACTTAACTCTAAAACCTAAATTTATCTTAAATTACTAACACAAAAATCGTATACGTTATAAAACTACAATTTAATCACAAAAACGCTAAATTCATATAACCATTTCCTCGTCAATCAAAAGTTGAACGCAATGAGCTCAAACAAATTTTAACACTAATCCATCCTTAATGAGACGATCCGCAATGGATTGATTATCCAATCTCACATAATCTAACACAAACAACATATAAACACTCATATAACACATAAAATCACATAATCCGTACATTGCAAACAAACACCATAAGTCAACATAATGGTTTGACTAACCTGCTAAAGTCATGGTTGTTAATTTATTTACAAGACTCAATATTCCATCGTATAGTTCCAATCTTTTTCCACAGGGTTCTGCATAACAGGGTCTTCTGGTAGCTTTCCTTTCTCTAGGTAGTTTTAGATCGGGGTCATCCAGGTCGGACCTTCCTCTTCAACCACCATGTTAACTTTTTACGCTTCGACGGAGCGTTCATTCAGCACCTCTACTAGTACCTCTTTAGACAAGTAATCGAACTGAACCGCTGCCAACTTGCTAAGAGCATCGGCCTTCCTGTTGCTCTAGGGATATGAGTTATTCAAAAAACATTGAATGCACCAGCTAGTTCCAAGACCTTTTCCCGGTATTTTATCATTCTTTCACCTTTAGCTTCATATGACCCTTCCACCTGACTAGCTACTAGCTTGGAGTCCACAAAGGCATGAATGTCTTTCACCTGCATCTCCTTGGCTATCCGTAGCCCAGTCAGTAGGGCTTCGTACTCAGCATCATTGTTGGAGTTAGAGAAATTAAAACGAAGCGCGTAAGAGTATTCCACATAGTCTGGAGCTATCAGGATGAGGCCAGCTCTGGACCCTCCATTGTTTGATGCTCCATCAGTACATATTCTCCATGCCTTTGGGCCAGGAGTAAGATTTTCTCTTGCATTTGAAGATTCTTGGATGTCTTCCACCCTTGGGTTGTTAGTCACCCCTGGTGTAGCATTTATCTTTGTTGGAGTGTCTGCTAAAAAGTCTGCCAAGACCTGACCCTTTACTGATACCTTTGGTACATACGGTATGCCATAAGCCCCTAATTCAACATCCCACGTTGTTAACCTTCCCGACGCTCCCGAGTTGTTCAACACTTACCCGATTAGGCTGTCAGTTATGACCTTGATCGGGTGAGCTTGGAAATACCTCCTTAATCGCCTAGCCGCGTAGACTAGGGCCAGAGCGAGCTTCTCTATCAGAGCGTAGTTTGTTTCTGCCCCTTACAAAGATCGACTAACATAGTGTATAGGCATTTGCCTCCCCTCTCTTTCCGTAAGGAGCACCGCACTAACCGCCTCATTCGTTGCGGCCAAGTACATCATCAGGGTCTCACCTTTCTTGGGGGTAGTGAGAGTTGGCAACTCAGATACCAGCTTCTTCATCTCTAGGAATACTGCCCCGGCGGCCTCTGTCCATCTGAAGTCTTTCTTGTTAGTACATTTTTTCAACGTATCTAAAAAAGGTAGGGATCGTTCGGCTGACTTAGACAAATCGACCTTCTTGACTAGAATCGGATTGGCAACCCATGTGGGATATCGTACTCGCCTTACGATACCGGCCTTGAGCAATTCATTAACTTCATCAGTCACCACCTTCCTCCTGTCTAGGGCAAGACTCCTCTTCTTTTGTGCCTTTAGTTTAATGTGGGGGTAGGTGTCTAGGCTATGCTCAGTTATAGCCCTAGGGATACCCGTCATGTACGCTGGAGTCCATGCGAAGACGTCAACATTCTTTCGGAGGGTATGTATTAACGCATGTCTGCACTTAGCGGACAGACCCCCTCCGATAGTAACGAGTTGCTCCGGGTAGTTATCATTTACCACTATCTTTTCCTCGACACCATACTTGGGGGGCTTCCTGTTGGGATCTCAGATTTGATGATTACAAAATTACATATGCATAAATGAAGACGAATGAAACAACAAGGGATTAATATGACACTTTGGTATTCTACATATGGAAGAATCAAAAGCTGGAAGATTTCCATAACGATAGGCATTGAAAAGTCAAAGAATATCAAAGATAAAGGAAGGTTTTAATTAGTTTTATTTAGCTTCATAATATAATTAATTAGCTTCCTTTGTAAGCCTTAATATCCCTCTATATAAAGGTATTAAGTAATAGATTTAATATACATAGTTTAGATCTCTCCAATGAAGTTCTAATATTAGCTTATTAGTTTGTGTCTAGTTATTATCTAGATATCATAGAGTCCGACAGAGTATTAAAGTCGAATAGTTTTATATTTAGTTAGTATGATAAAGAAAACGTTTGATAACATTGATGTTCTTATTGATATTCCGCTGTGGCTTTATATCATTCAATGTTATTAATACCTAGAATGGCAAAACGATCTATGAGCCTACACTTAGTTTTAACATTGATCAGAGCGGTTGCTCTTGTAGTTTAGGAATCTATAAAGGTTTTACAAATCGAACAAGAACTTCAAAGATGTGTACGTGGAGAGAAGAAGACACGAAACCCTAATTAATATTTGTATATAGTGGTTCTGAGTTCACGTGAAGGTTGAGTAAACAATGAAGTTTTTATAAGGCTATTGGTGATAAAAGCAGTATTGGTGATCACGTGATTATGTGAAAAGATATAGATGCTATTGGACCAACTAGTTTTAACGTGGAGATGATGCAATAAAAAGGTAAACATTGATTATTTTATTGATGCTGCTTCGTGAGCTATTGGGTTTTTGCATACATCTGTTGAAAGGGCATGTAAAAGTACTGTTTGGGCTAAAAAAAGGTTGCGTCTTTTGAAGAAAACCCTAAAAGATGGCATCAATACTAGGTTTGATTTATGTTTCGTGATTATTATGGATCTGCTAAGGTTATGGTTTGAAAGACGTAACAGGTTTGGTATTGATTATGGATTGGTTCGTGATTGTTTAAAAGTGTTGTTATTGGTTTTAAAGGAAGGTTTTAATTAGTTTTAATTAACTTCCTAATACAATTAATTAGCTTCCTTTGTAAGCCTTAATATCCCTCTATATAAAGGGTATTAGGGTGAATAGTTTTATTATCCATTATAGTTAGATCTCTCCAATGAGAGTTTAATAGTTAGCTTATTAGTTTGTGTAATAGTTAGTTATCTAGATAGCATAGTCGACTGATTAAAGTCGAATAGTTTATAGTTTATTAGTATGAATAAAGAAAACCTTGTGATAACATTGATGTTCTTATTTGTTATTCCGCTGTGCTTTATATCATTCAATGTTATTATATCCTAGATGGGCAAAACGATCTATGAAGCCTACAATTAGGTTTTAACACTTCCTCCCCTTGTCAAGTAGCCGCCTTTCTTCAATATAATCTAATTGCATTGGTTCCTTTCTTGGCCTCCGGGGACGAGTCTCCACCGGAGCCAACGAAACTCTAGGATTAATTACTTCCGAGCTTGTCTGCATCGGAGGAGGATCTGTTACACGTGTGTGCCGACTTAGGACTTGAGCTTCCTCGATTTGTCTGCACTCTCTTAGAGTCTCTCTAGTGGTGGCTATAGTGGCTATCCCGTTTGAGGTTGGAAACTTTATTATTGAGTAGATAGTGGAGGCTACAGCTCCTAAGCTCCTCATCTCCGTCCTACCTAGTAGAGCATTATACGGGGATGGACTCTTGACCATCGCAAATTCCATTATGACTGTTCGGGTTTTCCCGCACTCTCTCATAGTGACTTCCAGATCAATTACCTCCAAGGGGTAACTGACCTCTCCTGAAAACCCCACCAGTAGTATTCGAGATTCTTTCAGCCTCGACCTCGTCCGATAGCTAAGATTTCTGAAACAATGCTCGTACATAACTTCTGAAGAGCTACCACCATCAACATGTATCCTCCTGACCCTGAAGCCTTCAATCAGGGCGTCAACTACCACTAGGCAATCCATCAATTGATATTGAGGCACTGATGGGAATGCTATCGCGTTATCCATCCAGTGCTCGACCCTCTCGTAGGGCTTCTTTCGGTACCCTTGGGATCTTACCATGTTGATAACCTTCTCTTTTCCTTTGGCTGAGCCCTTGCCCTTCTAGCCGCCTTGCCTGATGTCTTTCACCAGATGAGCCAATCTTCCTGAGGCAACTGCCTCTTCAATCTGTTTCTTAAGATGATAGCAGTCATTCGTGTTATGACCCCGATCTTGGTGGTAGTCACATAACTTGTTCATGTTTCGGTTCTCTGGAGTTCCCACCATCGGGGGTGGTGGAGGGAAGTTTACATTATCCATAGCGAGGATCTCCTTCGGAGTTTTTGTCAAAGGTGTAAAGCCTTCTCTTCTAGCATAAGGAGCACAGGTCCTCATGTTTCTTCCTTCCCCCTTCTACGACTTTTATTTCTAGACCCATTCTGGTTTTCTGACCAACTGGCCTTACCAGCACTCTTTTACCACCAAGGAGATCTGATGGCTTCGGTTGTGTTTGCAGCCGTCTCTCCCCTGATGAAGGTCCTAACTCTCTCCCACATCTCATTAACTATTTTCAGGATCTTGTCATTGAGCTTTTTGGCTAGCTCGGGATGACCGTGTCCATGAATAAACGCGGATATCCTTAACACCGGAGGTACCCCTTTGATACACTTTCTGCCTTAAAGCGGTCCATGAACGCTTGAAGCCCTTCGTTTGGCTTTCGCTTAATGCCATGTATCTCCGTTGGGTCTTTGTCATAGCTTTTCTGCTGCGAGAACTCTTCCAGGAACTTGTTACTCAACTCTTCAAACCCATCTACACTCGTTGGGTATAGGCTATCAAACCAGTTCCGTGCCAAACCACTCAGGGTCTGGCGAAACATCTTGCACTATACTGGCATGGGCCACTCCTTTTGCTCGGCTGCGGCAGAAAAGATACTTATGTGATCTTTCGGATCCTTGTTCCCTTTATACACTCGGGCGTTTGGTGGAAGCTGAGCCCATCGATAATATCTTAAACGTGTGACCCTAGAGGTGAAAGGCATTGGCTTAGGCCGCCTATAAGGCATGCTCAAGTCCTCTAAACCACTGTCGGACACGGTGTCATACCCTGAGTCTGAACTTGACTTCCTTCGAGAGGCCATCACTGACTGAGGCTTAGACTTAACACTCTTAGATTTTGATCTACTTCGTGCCTCTAATCTTACTGACTGGTGGGACTTAGAGGTCCCCTTCCTCTTTGAGACACTTTTTCGATGTTTTCGAGCAGACCGAGGCCTATATCGGCTCCTTGACCTAGAGGACCCATCAGAAGAGTACCCTCCTACTTCTTCTGCTGAAAGGCCCATCTGGGAGTTCTTCGACCCAGCTCCGCCTGACACTTCATTGAAAACCTTGCGAGGGGTTACCTTCTCTTGGCATCGGTTGTCAAGCTCCTTGATCATAGTTCTCAATACATCAATGTTTTCCTTCACAAATGCTGGAGAGAGGCCTCCTTGAGCTTGTCTAACGGGAGCAGAGGTTCCTCCTGGGGGAGTCCTCTCGGTCCTAAGTGCCCGTGTTTAAGTTTTCACCCTCCTCTAGTTAAGGACCCTTCGTACAACCATCCATTACTTAGAAGTTGGTAGATTGGTATTTTAGGTCCTACGGATGGCGCCAATGTTCGAGCAAATTTCCGTAGATGCTCTTCAGCCCTGATCCTTAGGAGATCCTACAGCTACTCCTTCGTCTCTTAGGATGAAATAAGAAAGAACACCGTTAGCTCGTCCCGGGTTTTGAATCCAAGACTAAGCTCCGGCATGAGAGTAAGTGTATGCTCGATATAAGTTTAAGTGAGAGAAACTAGAGAGAGTAAGGAGGAGTGTGTGTGTAAAACCTGCCCTCTTCATGTGTGTGAACAATTCATTATATACTACCTGGGTTAGCTCCAAGACACAAGCATTATGGAAGCTAAGTTGTCTTCTAGAAGCAGCGTGTAAGTCGCTGGCATGTATCAGACTTTGTCCTCGGGGTCAAAGTTTTCTTCATGCTCTAAGTACTGGTTGTGGACCAAACGTTTGTGATATTCGTACATCATACGTCAGTCGTCAGTGTACTAGCTCCGTTGGAGACATTGCTGCTCCTTGCCTCCTGACTGGCTGCTCCTTGCCTCCTGAGGGGACTAGCTACTTCTAACTGGCTGCTCCTTGCCTCCTGAGGGGACTAGCTACTTATGATTGGCTGCTCCTTGCCTCCTGAGGGGACTAGCTACTCCTGACTGGTTGCTCCTTGCCTCCTGAGAGGACTAGCTACTAACTTAGCTCCTGAAGAGACACTACTCCTTAGTTATTACCTCTGGACCTGAGGTGGCCTTCGTCACCCCAGCTATTCTAGTAGACCGTTCTAACGTGGAGTAGATTTGCCTTAGGAATATTAGGAGTTAATAGTGATTGTCTCCTCCTAAGCATCCGGAGGAGACCATACCTCATCAGTGCTCTTAAGGATTATAATTTCATATTCTAATAAGTAGAATTGTTTTGCCTAACCATCGAATTATATAATTTAGTTGTCAGTTTAGGACGTGTAGCTCAAACTGATGTCGAAATAGAAGACTTTTCGTAAATAATCATGCTCCTAATATACATGTACAGTTGTGATCAAACGTCGAGTATGGAGCATGAGCTTAATTTCACCTTTGTTGATGCAAAAGTTAGGCTGGATCTGATTTGGCCCGAATAGGAAGTTACTCGGGCTAAGGAACCTTCTTCTTGCACCAAGTGAATTTCATTGAGGACTCATGCACAAGGAATAAAGAACACGTGTTAACCTTATCGTGGGAGCGGATCCCACGATTAGCCTCCGGCGTGAGAGTAAGTATATATATTTTGGAGAGTAATTAAGTATGAGTAGAGTTTTTAGGTCATACCCCATTGGTGATGATTGTCGATCCATTTATAGGCCCCTTGCTCATTAGGGTTTCCCCATAATTCGGCCTAAACCTTATCCGCCAAAACCGGGATTTGACATTATCTTGACCTATTTAAACTAACAGAATATATCCCCTACTTAATTTAGGGTTATCCGTCCCTGAAATAGCGCATAAATCAGTTGCATGCAGAATACAACCATTGGAGACCGTGCCATGAAAGCCGTGTTCTGGACAGGCGTCCATAACCGCTACCGTGACACATTAGCGGGTCCGCGACCCGTGACCGTGACATAGGTTAAGCCCACAAAGTATGGGGTCGTGCCCGGTCCGTACTATACGTCATCAATTGAATTGGCTATGCAAAAAAGAAAATTTTAAGTTTTTTTGTGGTGGGTGTTTGAGGCTCTGATTACCATATTAGAATTGGTAAAATCCGCATTGGAAGGCTCCTTGATTTCTTGATTATCATTGATAACATCTATCCTATATATATATATATGATACAAGAGATTATTCTAGAATAATGACCATGGGCTTGGGCCTAATACAAATTAATAACTAATAAATGTTGATTAATGACTTGACTTTGAATATTGACTTGATTGTTAATAAATGTTGATTGATGACTTGACTTTGAATATTGAAGGTTGACTTGACTGCTAATAAATTTTGGTGGATATTGCTAAAAAAATTTTGAACGGCGGCATTTTATTAAAGCTAGCAAAAGCTAGAAATGATTACATAGAAGCTATAGAGGCTATAGGGTTTTGCAACCAACCTACCCAACTAATTTTAAATTTAGGATTTCTAGATGAAATCCATAAGAACGATTGAGAAACAATACTATCCCAAACCAACGCCTTTTTAGGAGGAGGATTGGAAAAAATCGACCGGTTGCGAAAACTCCAAATAAACCACAAAAGAGTACCTCCCACGCCTTCAAGAAACACCCTCGTTTTACTAGATATGGACAACTCATCGAGCCAAGCATACCAATCCAAGATATTCGAACAAACGGGAATATCTAACCCCCACCATCTAGCCAATAAGGACCATAAATCCTTAGTCATATCGCATGAGAAGCTTAACCCTCCATATTATTTTTTATAAATGGTTTTGAGAGTGACATTTATAAATAACATTCATTTTCAAATTGAATTATTTTCTTAATTATCTATTTTTATTATCTAATTTCATCGTATTTTAAAAAAAAAATTGTACTTTATTTCAATATCCATTTTGATATGCTTTTTTAAGTTTAGTTTTTTTTTCACTTTTTAGTGAGTTTATTTTATTTTAATTCAACTTTTTTACAACTTTAACTTTAATTCGAATCGATACAAAATTGAATCATCAAAAATGTATCCTTATGAGAGATTGTTTGACGGGTAAAAAAGTGTAAAGGTCTTTGTACAAGCGAGAGTGATGTTGTCAATATGATATTGCGAGAAAGCCAAACAAATACATACATTGAACACATATATATTCGGAGTGTTGCGAAAGAACTTCACTAAGCGGGTAGGAAATTGCGAGAAGAGTCGGGTTGACAATGGTTTCTCGCGCGTGAAGTGAACCACGGTAACTTCCCGCATCCTCACAAATTATGCACAGTTGATAAATTTATATTACAAATTTATCAACGCTTCAGTTCAGCCTCCAAATTAAACTCTTGACCACTGTAATTACAATGAAAAATGTGTATGAATAATGCTGCATAAATTCTTTTCATAACATGTGCCAATAATGTTGATTAACCATATA